>CM059817.1:5591988-5746988 GCA_030435695.1 Brachymystax lenok tsinlingensis
TGTTATAAATTCTCGGACAACCCAAAGATTCCTAGATGCCCTTCCAGACTCCCTACACCTTCCCAAGGACATCCGAGTACAAAAATCAAGTAACCACCTAACTGAGGAACTAAATTTAACCTTGAGCAAAACCCTAGATGCAGTCGCACCCCTAAAGACAAAAAACATTTGTCATGAGAAACTAGCTCCCTGGCATACAGAAAATACCCGAGCTTTGAAACAAGCTTCCAGAAAATTGGAACGGAAATGGCACTACACCAAACTGGAAGTCTCCCGACTAGCTTGGAAAGACAGTACCGTGCAGTATCGAAGAGCCCTCACTGCTGCTCGATCATTGGAGGCGGCTTACTTTTATTTCAGCTCGTTAAACATGGGACCAACACTTGACAAATTGCGTTTATTTTTGTTCACTCCAATTTACTCATGTTTCTCTATGACAGTGTAGAAGTAGTACCACAACGTGTCCAGTAGATGTTAAGGTGTAGGCCTGTTCAAAGCACTCAAAATGGATTCTGTGACATGTGAATCAGATTGATGCTATCAGATTTTATATAAACTCAGATCAATATGATCCTGGATAACAAATCAGAATCCAAATCATTCAGAAAAAAAGATTATAGTTCAAATGCAGCCTCAGGGGACATGTACCTCTGTGCCCAATTTAGTGCTTTAACCAAACCTTTTACTATGGAGTCCACACTTGCAGCTGTAGGAATTAAATCTAAATAAACAAATAGTCAGTAACTAGTTGCTTGACACACCTCAAATGTGAGAACGCTAAAAATTGTTTGACGCCTTGACAGCAAAGAAGTAGTGAGTCACCAGGCAGGCTCAAGAACATTCATATTTACAATGGCTCTAGATAAATTTGTACAAATTAAGAGCTTAAGTGCACATTTTAAAATCTAGTAAAGTTCCTGCCAGTGCAAACTCATTGTGGGCAAGTAGAAACAGATTATGCGTTAGACCACATTGATAGTTAACATAAGGAATGTAGAGTAAAGACAAGTTTAGTACTTCTTACAGCTGAAAGTGATGAATGCACATACAGTTGCATCCATCCATGTTCATTTGTCTGGCCAGACAAACATTGTAGAACAGGTAAAATGTGTCAAGTTGTTTCAATGTTTCTGAATAAGGCCAAGGAGACACAGTCACCTCCCTGGGACAGGTTAGTGACAGGCAGTGGGACGTAAGGTAATTGTGAGGTAAACTGCAGTCACATTCTTTAGGCACCTATGGGAACAGGTAGACCACGCTAAGTCAAACACCCTACACAAAGGGACAGTTAAAGTATGAACATATGAGGGAGCGCTGACAATTTAGAGAACTTAAGCATTTGAACTACCAGAAACAAAGGTAAACAAATCTGTTCATACAAGTGTTGGGAACCACATTCCTTTTACTCCAGACCCAGTCTGTTTCCAAACAGATGAGACCCCTCCATTTTAAAAGACAAGGCATTTTGAAAGTCAAATTGTTTATTGATCAAATCATGCAAGAGTAGCAGGAACACCAGGTCAAATCAAAAGCATAACCAAAAAGTGTGTCAGCAATATCGCCAAGTCAGATGTCAATTTTAGTCATGTAGTTATGAAAACAATTCATACCATTGTAGCGTCCACCCCTGTAAACAAGTGAAGGAGATCCTCATTTTAAACAAGCGCATTAGTTTGCACATTTCCTCACCTCAGTTACCTTTGCCCTTTTCTTCAAATGGAGGCACGGTAACAGGTGAAAGACGATTAAGGAGTTGGGCAAACCAAATTATGATGTCCCTATCTAGCTTGTTGAGGGGTCGGACCGTTTGTTGAAGGCTTGTCGCTTCTGCTGAGGCGCGGGGGCCGGTCGCTTCTGCTGGGGCATTTGGACCCAAAACACTTGCCGGGGTATTGTGGCCAGTAGCGTTAGCATTTGGACCAGACAACGCACTTGCTTGGGCATGGGATCCAGTTGGTTCAGGTCCAGAGGCGCGGGGGCCGGTCGCTTCTGCTGAGGCGCGGGGGCCGGTCGCTTCTGCTGAGGCGCGGGGCCGGTCGCTTCTGCTGAGGCGCGGGGCCGGTCGCTTCTGCTGAGGCGCTGGGGCCGGTCGCTTCTGCTGAGGCGCGGGGGCCGGTCGCTTCTGCTGAGGCGCCAGTTGATTTTACTGAGGCATGGTTGGCAGTTGCTTCAGATGTGGCACTTGCCGGGGTATTGTGGCCAGTAGCGTTAGCATTTGGACCAGACAATGCACTTGCTTGGGCATGGGATCCAGTTGGTTCAGGTCCAGAGGCGCGGGGGCCGGTCGCTTCTGCTGAGGCGGGGCCGGTCGCTTCTGCTGAGGCGCGGGGCGGTCGCTTCTGCTGAGGCGCTGGGGCGGTCGCTTCTGCTGAGGCGCGGGGGCCGGTCGCTTCTGCTGAGGCGCGGGGGCCGGTCGCTTCTGCTGAGGCGCGGGGGCCGGTCGCTTCTGCTGAGGCGCGGGGGCCGGTCGCTTCTGCTGAGGCGCTGGGCGGTCGCTTCTGCTGAGGCGCGGGGCCGGTCGCTTCTGCTGAGGCGGGGCGGTCGCTTCTGCTGAGGCGCTGGGGCGGTCGCTTCTGCTGAGGCGCTGGGGCCGGTCGCTTCTGCTGAGGCGCGGGGGCCGGTCGCTTCTGCTGAGGCGCGGGGGCCGGTCGCTTCTGCTGAGGCGCCAGTTGATTTTGCTGAGGCGCCAGTTGATTTTGCTGAGGCTTGGTTGGCAGATCTGGCATTTGGACCCGAAGTCACACTTGCCGGGGTATTGTGGCCAGTAGCGTTTGCATTTGGACCAGACAACGCACTTGCTTGGGCATGGGATCCAGTTGGTTCAGGTCCAGAGGCGCGGGGGCCGGTCGCTTCTGCTGAGGCGCGGGTCGCTTCTGCTGAGGCGCGGGTCGCTTCTGCTGAGGCGCGGGGGCCGGTCGCTTCTGCTGAGGCGCGGGGGCCGGTCGCTTCTGCTGAGGCGCGGGGGCCGGTCGCTTCTGCTGAGGCATGGTTGGCAGTTGCTTCAGATGTGGCACTTGCCAGGGTATTGTGGCCAGTAGCGTTAGCATTTGGACCAGACAATGCACTTGCTTGGGCATGGGATCCAGTTGGTTCAGGTCCAGTGTAGACAGGATTCCCATAAGCATTACCTAGGAAACAAAGAGAAAACACAGTTGTAAAAAAAATGCCCACCTTAAACTGTTGGAACTAGACTGATTTGAACTGAAGTGGTGTAAACCAAACACACCTTGAAGTGTAAAACACGTTATCCCTCCAATTAGCAGGCAACAAATCCAAGAAACACTACAAAACATTCAGACAGTTAGACATAAATAACCAGAACACTTTAAGACAATGTAAACCAAACAGATGAACACATTGAAAAAACTAACCTCAAAGAGAGTCCAAAAGTCACAGCCATTTTAATGCGCAAAACCACAACAGTTTTCAGAACTAATGCTAGACAGACACCCTGCCAGAATATCCCTGTTGCTATGTCTAACAGCTGTTTTAGTTGCACTTCATAAAGGAATCTCAGACCCTTCTAACCTGGCTGGCTAATTATGTACAGCTGTCAGCCAATGAACTTCATTTCAATTGGTTCAATTTCCCAATTGCGATTAGTTGTTCTTGATTTCATTCAGCTGGTGTGCACTGGTGTGCTGGAGGGTGGAGTTTGCACATCATGGACCAATCCGACGGTTTTATAGAGTGAACTCTACCCACCCATTCCAGATTGAGCCAATTGTTTTTCAGCAGGTGTCATCTGTTGACGTATGGTGAACAACAGAGATGATTGTACGACAAAAGTAGAACACCAACATTCAGTTAATGCGTCTGTGGCTGCCAAATTCTGATATTTTTCCCACTAATTGGTCTTTTCACCAATCAGATCCGCCGTTTTGCCTATAACTTGGGGCAAAAGATCAGAATTGGGCTCCCCTGTGTAACCACAGCCTGTGTGGCTGGGACCAAACAGACTATGAGGGAGTTTGTCGCTGCTTCCAAACAGACTTTGCCCCTTTCCAAAGCTTAGACGTTGCTGACGTCTGACAGTTCTTACATCGCCTTGATAGGTATTTTAACTATCAGCTAACCCCATCATTTGTCAGTGGATGACGTGGCGCGCAACCATTGGTTGTTGCGTCGCCTCACCTTAGCTGTAGAACGTGGCATATGGCTGTTACACAGGCAGCCCAATTCTGATCGTTTTTCCACTTATTGGTATTTTGACCAATCACATCAGGTCTTTTCACACCAAATTCATAAGGCTGATGGAACGTATCAGAATGTTCAGCTTCAAATGTTGAAAAACTATTATTCTTTTCACATTTTCAGCGCAGGAAAGTGCACACGGTGGGGGTCCTATGCAGAATGTTCCAAAGTGCACCGCACCAGAGGAGGCTGATGGGGGGAGCTATAGGAGGACAGGCTCATTGTAATGGCTGGAATGGAATCTATGGAACGGAGTCAAACACATCAAATAAATGGGATCTCTCTTCCGTCAGGGAACTCTGTTCCCTAGCTCCACGATGAGATAAGGTGCTGGCCAGGCAGCAGGCTGTTAGCTTAGTGGAGTCTGCCACTAGCACAGTCAGTGTAGTCAGCTCAGCTATCCCCATTGAGACCGTGTCTGTGCCTCGACCTAGGTTGGGAAAAACTAAACATGGCGGTGTTCGCCTTTAGCAATCTTACTGGAATAAAGACCTTCTCCATTCCTGCCGTTATTGAAAGAGATTGTGATACCTCACATCTCAAATTAGGGCTACTTAATGTTAGATCCCTCACTTCCAAGGCAGTTATAGTCAATGAACTAATCACTGATCATAATCTTGATGTGATTGGCCTGACTGAAACATGGCTTAAGCCTGATGAATTGACTGTGTTGAATGAGGCCTCTCCTCCCGGTTACACTGGTGACCATATCCCCCCTTGCATCCTGCAAAAGCGTTGTTGCTAACATTTACGATAGCAAATTTCAATTTACAAAAAAAAAAAAATGTTTTCGTCTTTTGAGCTTCTAGTCATGAAATCTATGCAGCCTACTCAGTCACTTTTTTATAGCTACTGTTTACAGGCCTCCTGGGCCATATACAGCGTTCCTCACTGAGTTCCCTGAATTCCTATCGGACCTTGTAGTCATGGCAGATAATATTCAAATTTTTGGTGACTTTAATACTCACATGAAAAAGTCCACAGACCCACTCCAAAAGGCTTTCGGAGCCATCATCGATGGGTTTTGTCCAACATGTCTCCGGACCTACTCACTGCCACAGTCATGCTCTGGACCTAGTTTTGTCCCGTGGAATAAATGTTGTGGATCCTCATAATCCTGGACTATCGGACCACCATTTAATTACGTTTGCAATCGCAACAAATAATCTGCCCAGACCCCAACCAAGGATCATCGAAAGTCGTGTTATAAATTCTCGGACAACCCAAAGATTCCTAGATGCCCTTCCAGACTCCCTACACCTTCCCAAGGACATCCGAGTACAAAAATCAAGTAACCACCTAACTGAGGAACTAAATTTAACCTTGAGCAAAACCCTAGATGCAGTCGCACCCCTAAAGACAAAAAACATTTGTCATGAGAAACTAGCTCCCTGGCATACAGAAAATACCCGAGCTTTGAAACAAGCTTCCAGAAAATTGGAACGGAAATGGCACTACACCAAACTGGAAGTCTCCCGACTAGCTTGGAAAGACAGTACCGTGCAGTATCGAAGAGCCCTCACTGCTGCTCGATCATCCTATTTTTCCAACTTCATTTAGGAAAATAAGAACAATCCAAAATGTATTTTTGATACTGTCGCAAAGCTAACTAAAAAGCAGCATTCCCCAAGAGAGGATGGCTTTCACTTTAGCAGTGATAAATTCATTAACTTCTTTGAGGAAAAGATCATGATCATTAGAAAGCAAATTTCAGACTCCTCTTTAAATCTGCGAATTCCTCCAAAGCTCAGTTGTCCTGGGTCTGCACAACTCTGCCAAGACCTTGGATCAAGGGAGACACTCACGTTTTTTAGTACTATATCTCTTGACACATTGATGAAAATAATCATGGCCTCTAAACCTTCAAGCTGCATACTGGACCCTATTCCAACTAAACTACTAAAATAGCTGCTTCCTGTGCTTGGTGGGCTATACTCTTCGTGGGCTATACTCGGCCTTGTCTCAGGATGGTAAGTTGGTGGTTGAAGATATCCCTCTAGTGGTGTGGGGGTAGGGTCAGTCTGTTGTATCTGGAATATTTCTCCTGTCTTATCTGGTGTCCTGTGTGAATTTAAGTATGCTCTCTCTAATTCTCTCTCTTTTTCTCTCTTTCTTTCTCTCTTTCTTTCTCTCGGAGGACCTGAGCCCTAGGACCATGCCTCAGGACTACCTGGCCTGATGACTCCTTGCTGTCCCCAGTCCACCTGGCCGTGTTGCTGCCCCAGTTTCAACTGTTCTGCCTGCGGCTATGGAACCCTGACCTGTTCACAGGATGTGATACCTGTCCCAGACCTGCTGTTTTCAACTCTCTAGAGACAGCAGGAGAGGTAGAGATACTCTGAATGATCGGCAATGAAAAGCCAACTGACATTTACTCCTGAGGTGCTGACCTGTTGCACCCTCGACAACCACTGTGATTATTATTATCTGACCCTGCTGGTCGTCTATGAACATTTTAACATCTTGGCCATGTTCTGTTATAATCTCCACCCGGCACAGCCAGAAGAGGACTGGCCACCCCTCATAGCCTGGTTCCTCTCTAGTTTCTTCCTAGGTTCTGGCCTTTCTAGGGAGTTTTTCCTAGCCACCGTGCTTCTACACCTGCATTGCTTGCTGTTTGTTGTTTTAGGCTGGGTTTCTGTACAGCAATTTGTGACATCAGCTGATGTAAGAAGGGCTTTATAAATACATTTGATTGATTGATCAATTCCATTCCAGCCATTAAAATGAGCCCATCCTCCTTTAATTCCTCTGCTGCACCTCACATACAAGCGGCTTCATGTACAGATATTTGGACAGAGATGGTAATATCCGTTATAGCTCAGACACACCGGTAGGATTGTCAAATGTTTGCCTGTTTAGTAATTAGCACTTCCAAACAGTGTCGGCAGTCAATCTCTGAGGGTCGGCAGTCAATCTCCTTTGTGTTCACACAGCAAAGATCGTGAAGTCGTCAACCCCTCAGCCTTGTTAAAATACTACAAACAAGAAGGTAGCATTTGTTGGCAATGCATGTCCGTATGTGTTGCTTTATGGTCTAGTCAATGTTAGCTAGCTGTGCTGGTGTTGTAGAAAGCCCTTGTTGATACTAGTCAGATGGCCACAGCTAGATAACTAGCTAGCAAGATGACAAATAAAACATTTTATCCGCTCTCCATAATCGCATACAGCTCATAGATACATTTTTTAACTAGCTGGCTAAAGTTAGCTAAATGGTTACCATGATTTGCTAGCTGTTGTGCTAGCAATATGCTTCACTCACCGCCCCATTCTTTTCATATCAAGTGTGTGTGACTGCCTTGCTCACTTAGCAAGCTAACGTTAGCTAGCTAGAGAGTTAACTAATAAGCTAGTGTACAATATCAAACCTAACAAAAAAATCATTCTTCAAAAACAAAACTCTTAGCTAGACAAAAAATATACAAAGACTTGGTCTAGAAAAAAAAGATGTATTATGCAGCTTTATTGTTTGAGGTAGAACAATTCTAATGAAAACTGTTCTCTTTTTTTTCTTTTTTCAGCCAAAGTCAGGTTCATCGGTACACAGCAGGTACGTCTTTTGTTCTAGCAAGAGAAGGAGTGGCCTCCTACTGTGACCCTTTTTTTTTATACATATTTTGCCTAAAATGACATACCCAAATCTAACTGCCTTTAGCTCAGGACCTGAAGCAAGGATATGCATGTGCTTGATACCATTTGAAAGGAAACACTTTGAAGTTTGTGGAAATGTGAAATGTAGGAGAATACAAAGTTTCATATTGATCCAGTGAAGCATTGCAATACTGGACAATATTCTGCCCAAATGTGCCGAATTTATACATTTTCAAGTACATAACTATAGAGCAGTGGTTCTCAATCCTGGTCCTGGGGACACAAAGTGGACACAAAGGGGTGAACATATATATTTGTTTGCCCTAGCACTACACACCTGATTCAAAATCAACAACTCCTCATCAGACTTTGATTATTTTAATCAGGTGTGTAGTGCTAGGGCAAAAGGCAGGAGCAGGATTGAGAATCACTGCCATAGAGAACATACAAAAATGATATGGTAATACAAAATTTAAGTTTACACTCTCCCAGGACATCCATGATGGATCATTAGCTTATACACTAACTTTCACACATCTAGATGGCCGGGCGGGATGGATGTGGAGCCAGAGACAGCAGGGGTTCAAACTGTAGAACCCAGTTCCCACATTTGAATATAAAATAGATTTTATAAAACAAAACTAAGCTACATTTTATCTCTGCGACCCTCAGGATGACAAATCAGAGCAAGATTACTGAATGAAAGTACATTATTTACCTTCAGAGGTGAATGTATCAAACCAGTTGACGTGATACTTTTTTGTTGTTGTGCACTTTCCTCAAACAATAGCATGGTATTTTTTCCACTGTAATAGCTACTGTAAACTGAACAGTGCAGTTAGATTAACAAGAATTTAAGCTTTCTGCCCATATCAGACATGTCTATGTCCTCGGAAATGTTCTTGTTACTTACAATGCCATGCTCATCACATCAGCGTCTGTATGCCAAATCACATCAGACCAACAAATATTTGTCCACATAAGAGACACAGCTAAATGTATTGTATGATCTCTTATACACTATTTTAGTCCCGGCTTTTGGTACCTTGGCTTTCTTGGATATAGTTCCTATGTTGTGATCCCAGCTTTAGAACAAAGTTCTACAGTGTTAGTAAAAATGTGATCAATACATGTGGATGATATTGCTCCTGTAGTGTTTGTAAACACCCTGGTTGGTTGATTAATAACCTGAACTAGATTACAGGCACTGGTTACAGTAAGAAGCTTCCTCTTGAGTGGACAATATTCCGGCCCCCAAGAAAGTAGATTTCTCTGTTTACATCACATACACTATCAAGCATTTCACACACATGATCTAAATACTGGCTGTTAGCACTTGGTGACCTATAGCAGCACCCTAAAAGAAGAGGCTTTAGATGAAGCGGGTGAACCTGCAAGCACAACACGTCAAAAAGCATTAGACATGATATCATCTCTAAACTTGACAGGAATATGGCTCTGAATATATACAGCATCACCTCCCCCCCATAGGCATTCCTGTCTTTTCTGTAGATGTTAAATCTGTGTATTACCTGATGTCAGCAGGTTGTTCATTTCATAGTTTATATAGTTTAAACACAAAGATAGCTATTTGAACAGGTCTCAGAAAAACTAATACTATTTGAAAGTACTTTGAATACCTCTCAGAAAATCAAATAATATTTCAAAGCATTTGAATATTTGCAAGCTTTTTCGGCTGGTAAATATTTGATAAAGAACTAAACTCAGCAAAAAAAAAAAAAAGAAACGTCCCTTTTTCAGGACCCTGTCTTTCAAAGATATTTCGTAAAAAATAAAAACTTCACAGATCTTCAGTGTAAAGGGTTTAAACACTGTTTCCCATGCTTGTTCTATGAACCATAAACAATTCATGAACATGCACCTGTGGAACGGTCGTTAAGACTCTAACAGCTTACAGACGGTAGGCAATTAAGGTCACAGTTATGAAAACTTAGGACACTAAACAGACCTTTCTACTGACTCTGAAAAACACCAATAGAAAGATGCCCAGGGTCCCTGTTTGTTGTCATTGCAGGCAATCTCAACGCTGTGCGTTACAGGGAAGACATCCTCCTCCCTCATGTGGTACCCTTCCTGCTGGCTCATCCTGACATGACCCTCCAGCATGACAATGCCACCGGCAATGCTGCTCATTCTGTGCGTGATTTCCTGCAAGACAGAAATGTCAGTGTTCTGCCATGGCCAGCGAAGAGCCCAGATCTCAATCCCATTGAGCACATCTGGCGCCTGTTGGATCGGAGGGTGAGGGCAAGGGCCATTCCCCCCAGAAATGACCGGAAACTTGCATGTGCCTTGGTGGAAGAGTGGGTAACATCTCATAGCAAGAACTGGCAAATCTGGTGCAGTCCATGAGGAGGCGATGCACTGCAGTACTTAATGCAGCTGGTGGCCACACCAGATACTGACTGTTACTTTTGATTTTGACCCCCCCTTTGTTCAGGGACACATTATTCCATTTCTGTTAGTCACCTGTCTGTGGAACTTGTTCAGTTTATGTCTCAGTTGTTGAATCTTGTTATGTTCATACAAATATTTACACATTTTAAGTTTTTCTTTTTTTTGCTGAGTTTACAAACTACAGCAGTTAGTTGATTTAGTCTAAATGCATGATCATACGCACATGGTTTGGAGGGCTCTTACATATGAATTTTAATATAGCCTATTGCCTAGAATTAAATACATGAGGGACAAGGAATCGCCTCAACATTAGAGGAGACCACTTTTGCAGCATCAAAATGGCTAACAAATATATTTTCATAATGAGTGAGACATACAGTAATACAGTAACACTTGACATCAAGCTCCTGTGTAGTAACTTTGTAATTATTACAATAGCAACATTGTTATATTTACATAATAATCTCTGTTGCATTCCACACTGCCCTTTCCCACCTGGACAACATGTGAGAATGCTGTTCATTGACTACAGCTCAGCGTTCAACACCATAGTGCCCTCAAAGCTCATCAATAAGTTAAGGACCCTGGGACTAAACACCTCCCTCTGCAACTGGATCCTGGACTTCCTGACAGGCCGCCCCCTGGTGGTAAGGATATATAACAACACATCCGCCACGCTCATCCTCAACACAGGGGCCCATCAGGGGTGCATACTCAGTCCCCTGCTGTACTCCCTGTTCTCTCATGACTGCACGGCCAGGCACAACTCCAACACCATCATTAAGTTTGCCGATGACACAACAGTGGTAGGCCTGATCACCAAAAATGACGAGACAGCCTATAGGGAGGAGGTCAGCGACACGGCCAGGACAACAACCTCTCCCTCAACGTGATCAAGACAAAGGAGATGATTGTGGACTACAGGAAAAAGAGGACCGACCACACCCCTATTCTCATCGACGGGGCTGCAGTGGAGCAGGTTGAGAGCTTCATTCCTTGGTGTCCACATCACCAACAAACTAACATGGTCCAAGCACACCAAGACAGTTGTGAAGAGGGCATGACAAAACCTATTCCCCCTCAGAAAGATTTGGCATGAGTACTCAGATTCTCAAAAGGTTCTACAGCTGCACCATCGAGAGCATCCTGACTGGTTGCATCACTGCTCGGCCTTCGACCGCAAGGCACTACAGAGGGTAGTGCGTACGGCCCAGTACATCACAGGGGCCAAGCTTCCTGCCATCCAGGACCTCTATACCAGGCGGTGTCAGAGGAAGGCCCTAAAAATTGTCAAAGACTCCAGCCACCCAAGTCATAGACGGCTCTCTCTGCTACCGCACGGCGAGCGGTACCGGAGCGCCAAGTCTAGGTCCAAGAGGCTTCTAAACAGCTTCTACCCCCCCAAGCCATAAGACTCCTGAACACCTAATCAAATGGCTTCCCAGATTATTTGCCTTTCCTTCTCCCCCTCTTTTACGCCGCTGCTACTCTCTGTTGTTATCATCTATGCATAGTCACTTTAATAACTCTACCTACATGTACATATTACCTCAACTAACCGGTTCCCCTGCACATTGACTCTGTACCAGTACCCCTCTGTATATAGTCTCGCTATTGTTATTTTACTGCTGCTCTTTAATTAATTGATACTTTTATTTCTTATTCTTATCCGTATTTTTTAAAACAGCAATGTCGGTTAAGGGCTCGTAAGCAAGCATTTCACTGTAAGGTCTACACCTGTTGTATTTGGTGCATGTGACTAATACAGTTTGATTTGAGATAGAAATAGAATGAATAGATCATACACAATCTCCGATACTTTTGGGGCAACATTTTATTTGCATATTGTTACATGATACTTTGCAATTCAAATGTAATTACCAGCGAGCTGAGAATATTTTCTAACTGTGGTCGTAGTCCTGGTGTCCAGAAGTTCTATTTGGTTATAAGAGACGGTAGCGGCAACATTATGTACAAAAATACTAAAAAAATTAAAATAAGTTACAAGCAACCAATGCAAGTAAACAAAAACAAAATGACAATCGGTTGGGGACACGTAAAACGTCTGCCTTCATCTCCGGTGCAATTCTTCAGCTTGCAGTTACAGCCACAGCCCTGCCATTAGATGAATGCAGCCAATCCAATTGTTTTTGAGATATATATATATATACACACTGCTCAAAAAAATAAAGGGAACACTAAAATAACACATCATAGATCTGAATGAATGAAATAATCTTATTAAATACTTTTTTCTTTACATAGTTGAATGTGCTGACAACAAAATCACACAAAAAGTATCAATGGAAATCAAATGTATCAACCCATGGAGGTCTGGATTTGGAGTCACACTCAAAATTAAAGTGGAAAACCACACTACAGGCTGATCCAACTTTGATGTAATGTCCTTAAAACAAGTCAAAATGAGGCTCAGTAGTGTGTGTGGCCTCCACGTGCCTGAATGACCTCCCTACAACGCCTGGGCATGCTCCTGATGAGGTGGCGGATGGTCTCCTGAGGGATCTCCTCCCAGACCTGGACTAAAGCATCCGTCAACTCCTGGACAGTCTGTGGTGCAACGTGGCGTTGGTGGATGGAGCGAGACATGTCCCAGATGTGCTCAATTGGATTCAGGTCTGGGGAACGGGCGGGCCAGTCCTTAGCATCAATGCCTTCCTCTTGCAGGAACTGCTGACACACTCCAGCCACATGAGGTCTAGCATTGTCTTGCATTAGGAGGAACCCAGGGCCAACCGCACCAGCATATGGTCTCACAAGGGGTCTGAGGATCTCATCTCGGTACCTAATGGCAGTCAGGCTACCTCTGGCGAGCACATGGAGGGCTGTGCGGCCCCCCAAAGAAATGCCACCCCACACCATGACTGACCCACCGCCAAACCGGTCATGCTGGAGGATGTTGCAGGCAGCAGAACGTTCTCCACGGCGTCTCCAGACTCTGTCACGTCTGTCACGTGCTCAGTGTGAACCTTCTTTCATCTGTGAAGAGCACAGGGCACCAGTGGCGAATTTGCCAATCTTGGTGTTCTCTGGCAAATGCCAAACGTCCTGCACGGTGTTGGGCTGTAAGCACAACCCCCACCTGTGGACGTTGGGCCCTCATACCACCCTCATGGAGTCTGTTTCTGACCGTTTGAGCAGACACATGCACATTTGTGGCCTGCTGGAGGTCATTTTGCAGGGCTCTGGCAGTGCTCCTCCTTGCACAAAGGCGGAGGTAGTGGTCCTGCTGCTGGGTTGTTGCCCTCCACGGCCTCCCTCCACGTCTCCTGATGTACTGGCCTGTCTCCTGGCCTCCATGCTCTGGACACTACGCTGACAGACACAGCAAACCTTCTTGCCACAGCTCGCATTGATGTGCCATCCTGGATGAGCTGCACTACCTGAGCCACTTGTGTGGGTTGTAGACTCCGTCTCATGCTACCACTAGAGTGAAAGCACCGCCAGCATTCAAAAGTGACCAAAACATCAGCCAGGAAGCATAGGAACTGAGAAGTGGTCTTTGGTCACCACCTTCAGAACCACTCCTTTATTGGGGGTGTCTTGCTAATTGCCTATAATTTCCACCTGTTGTCTATTCCATTTGCACAACAGCATGTGAAATTTATTGTCAATCAGTGTTGCTTCCTAAGTGGACAGTTTGATTTCACAGAAGTGTGATTGACTTGGAGTTACTTTGTGTTGTTTAAGTGTTCCCTTTATTTTTTTGAGCAGTGTATAAATATTTTTTTGAAGTAGTTGCTTTCTCAGATGTGTATTGAAATAGATGTAGTCCACCTCCAAAGTGACTATTTGTTCGCCTGGAAAAATGGTAGATTTTTAAAGCATGGTTAAAGCCAGGGGGGGGACATCATTATTATTAGTAAAAGATTTTAAAAATCCAGTCAAATAAACATTCCAAACAGCCTACCGGACCGGTCGGAGGTGTCCGCATGGTCCTAAAGCACACCGTTGCCTCGTTTTGTATTACATTCCAATTATGAAACTGGGTGGGACAAAAATGCAATTTCAGAATGTAGGGAGGACATATCCCCCCAGCCCCCAGGGAAAGTTGCGCCCATCGTTAAAACTCTAGTTATCTCAGGTCTGGTGCGTATGACAAATACACCTTGATTTGATTTCACCATCCATGAATCCAAGCCTAGACCATTAGGGTAGGAAACTGGTAGAAACTGGCCTAGGGAAACTTCATCCTTTGCTATGTGGAAAAGCCTACCTCTCTGTATTTCTATTTGTGCTTCTGCACACGTGTGGAAAGCCACTCCCCTGATCATGCTCTCCACTGGAGCAGCAAATGCCAGAAGCAAAAACACAAGCAACTGTGAAACGACCACAACATACACAGTCTGTCTGCGTCACAATACGTACAGGCTGTCTGTCTGTCTGGGTCACAATGCATACAGGCTGGCTGTCTGTCTGGGTCACGATATATATGGGCTGTCTGTCTGTCTGTCTGTCTGGGTCACAATACATACAGACTGTCTGTCTGTCTGGATCAGAATGCCTACAGGCTGTCTATCTGTCTGTATGTGAAGTAAACACATTAACAGTAGTCTAGCGGACTGGTCACAGAAGTCTAGCGGACTGGTCACAGAAGTCTAGTGGACTGGTCACAGAAGTCTAGCGGACTGGTCACAGCAGTCTAGCGGACTGGTCACAGTAGTCTAGCGGACTGGTCACAGAAGTCTAGTGGACTGGTCACAGAAGTCTAGTGGACTGGTCACAGAAGTCTAGCGGACTGGTCACAGTAGTCTATCGGACAGGCCACAGTAGTCTAGCGGACTGGTCACAGCAGTCTAGCCGACTGGCCACAGCAGTCTAGCGGACTGGTCACAGCAGTCTAGCGGACTGGTCACAGTAGTCTAGCCGACTGGCCACAGTAGTCTAGCCGACTGGCCACAGTAGTCTAGCGGACTGGTACTATCTAACAAGTTCTTTTAACGTTTCACATCTGTCTGTAACTCCCAAATAACACAGCGAAGCCTACTGTCTCCAACATGGGGCTGATAGCTATAGCATCGGCCATAGTGACTCTCCTCTACTATCAAATCCCTACCAGTCGATAGCAAATCCCAATATTTCTCCGAGGATAAATGACACACATAAAGCTGGCTGTGTGAGTTGTTGGTTATTGGAATGTACTGATAGCTTTGTTTCATCAGACTGGGCGAGTCCCACATGGCACCCCATTCCCTTCATAGTGCGCTACGGGGCCTGGTCAAAAGTAGTGTACTATATAGGGACTAGGGTGCCATTTGGGAAGGAGACACTGTATTATGGATCTGGTCCCCTCGGGCCCCTGGTGGCAGAGAGAGTGGTACACAGACTAGATTAGAAAGCAGTTAAACCCAAGGAGAGAAAGAGTGTGTGTGATGTGAGAGAGAGGGCGAGAGTGTGTGTTTGTGGGTGTGTGTGTGGGTGTGTGATGTGTGTGAGAGAGAGAGAGAGAGAGAGAGAGAGAGAGAGAGAGAGAGAGAGAGAGAGAGAGAGAGAGAGAGAGAGAGAGAGAGAGAGAGAGAGAGAGAGAGAGAGAGAGAGAGAGAGAGAGAGAGAGAGAGAGAGAGAGAGAGAGAGGAGTGAGTGTGTGGGTGATGTGAGAGAGAGTGTGTGTGTGTGTGTGTGTGTGTGTGAGTGTGTTTGATGTGAGAGAGAGATCGAGAGAGTGTGTGGGTGCAGCTTCACGATAAGTTATTAAATGAAGAAATCCTTTTGCTAATTGTTAATCCTTACACAACCCCTCCTGAAGTAGATATCAGTGACAGCCAATTAAATGAACCCCTTTTGAGATAGATATCAGTGACAGCCAATTAAATGAACCCCTTCTGAGGTAGATATCAGTGACAGCCAATTAAATGAACCCCTTCTGAGGTAGATATCAGTGACAGCCAATTAAATGAACCCCTCCTGAGGTAGATATCAGTGACAGCCAATTAAATGAACCCCTCCCGAGATAGATATCAGTGACAGCCAATTAAATGAACCCCTTCTGAGGTAGATATCAGTGACAGCCAATTAAATGAACGCCTTCTGAGGTAGATATCAGTGACAGCCAATTAAATGAACCCCTCCCGAGATAGATATCAATGACAGCCAATTAAATGAACCACTTCTGAGGTAGATATCAGTGACAGGCAATGAAATGAACCCCTCCCGAGATAGATATCAGTGACAGCCAATTAAATGAACCCCTTCTGAGGTAGATATCAGTGACAGCCAATTAAATGAACCCCTTCTGAGGTATTTATCAGTGAAAGCCAATAAAATTGACCTCTTCTGAGGTAGATATCAGTGACAGCCAATTAAATGAACCCCTCCTGAGGTAGATATCTGTGACAGCCAATGGATCTAATGTAAATATCCCCAGTCAATATCCTTTATATTTATAGTTGTGGAATTAGTGACAGTCTCAATATGCATCCCTCCTACTGCTAAGCCAGTCTACGAAGGATGAGGATTCTGGATCACTCTAGTGTGACAAGGCTGATCTCCCGTGGGTTAGTTCTCACAGCATGGAAATGACTGAGAAATGAAATGCTCCTCTATAGTTCAATATGAGGTATACACTTCAGAACCTTATACAGTTGGGGCTGGTTTTAATTGAACTTTTAAATTACGTTTCTCCAAAATAATTGGTGTGTGTGTTTGTGTCTGTACGTGACTGTGTGTGTTTGTGCGTGCGTGCGTGTGTGTGGATGTTGTTATGTGCATAACATCAACAACTTCTGAATAGCTTACAGTAACTTCAACCACTGAAGGCACCAGAGATTAAGCACTGTCTGTCCCTGACAAATTGACTGACCTGCCATTCAAAAACCAGGCGAGTCATGGGATGGGATTCATTTATTCATGCATATTGATTGTTGAGGAATTTTATATTTCTAAAGTATATTTATGTTATATTCATAAAGTATATTTATGTTATATTCATAAAGTATATTTGTTTTATATTCATAAAGCTTTGTTCCGCTGAAAGAATGCTCACAACAACATTAATTATTGGCCAACTACTATGTGCTGTGTGTGTGTGTGTGTGTGTGTCTGCGTGTGCGTGTAAATATCAGATTTACATAAGTATTCAGACCCTTTACTCACTACATTGTTGAAGAACCTTTGGCAGCAATTTACAGCCTCGAGTCTTCTTGGGTATGACGCTACAAGTTTGGCACACCTGTATTTGGGGAGTTTCTCCCATTCTTCTCTTCAGATCCTCTCAAGCTCTGTCAGGTTGGATAAGGAGCGTTGCTGCACAGCTATTTTTAGGTCTTTCCAGAGATGTTCGATTGGGTTCAAGTCCGGGCTCTTCTTGGGCCACTCAAAGACATTCAGAGATTTGTCCCAAAGCCATTCCTGCATTGTCTTGGCTGTGTGTTTAGGTTCGTTGTCCTGTTGGAAGGTGAACCTTCACCACAGTCTGAGGTCCTGAGCGCTCTGGAACAGGTTTTCATCAAGGATCTCTCTGTACTTTGCTCTGTTCATCTTTGCCTCGATCCTGACTAGTCTCACTGTCCCTGCCGCTGAAAAACACCCCCACAGCATAATGCTGCCACCACTATTCTTCACTGTAGGGATGGTGCCAGGTTTCCTCCAGACATGACGCCTGGCATTAATGCCAAAGAGTTCAATCTTGGTTTCATCAGACCAGAGAATCTTGTCTGAGAATCTGAGAATCTTTTGGTAAATTCCAAGCGGGCTGTCATGTGCCTTTTACTGAGGAGTGGCGTCCATCTGGCCACTACCATATAGGCCAAATTGGTGGAGTGCTGCAGAGATGGTTGTCCTTCTGGAAGGTTCTCCCATCTCTACAGAGGAACTCTAGAGCTCTGTAAGAGTGATCATCGGGTTCTTGGACACTTCTCAATGATGATCAATGGAAGCAGAATGTACCTGAGCTCAATATCGAGTCTCATAGCAAAGGGTTTGAATACTTATGTAAATAAGGTATTTCTGTTTTTTTTATTTTATTATTATAAATGAGCTTTCTCATCATTGGGTATTGAGTATTGCTGAGGAATTTATTTTATTTAATCCATTTTAGATCAAGGCTGTAATGTAACAACATGTGGAAAATGTCAAGGGGTCCGAATACTATCCGAAGGTTCTGTATGTGTTTGTGAATCTATATGCACAGACTTCAACACGGGTGTTAAACAAAGTTCAGTCAATTTCCATTAACGAGCATCCTAGGGCATTTATAAATTAAACTTCATGATTGAATCAAAGCAATTATATATAATTAGAGTGGATTTTTTAATGAGTTCTAATGCATTCAAATGAAATGGAATAGACCTATGATGAAAAGATCCCTATGGGGTTTGGGACGTAAAACATTAACAAAACAATGGCAATGTGAAGAAAAAACAATATGATTAAATGTGTAGAAAAGGAGATCAAGTTATAAGGAAAATAGTCACTGACTTAATCGTTCATTTATTTGAGTTAATCTCTCTGTTCTCTGATCGTTTGTTTTAAAAGGCTCATGTCAAGAACATGATGGAGTTCAGAAAGAGAGAAATGGAGAAGGATGGAGAGAGAGAGAGAGAGATGGAAAGAGAGAGAGAAAGAGAGGAGAGTGATGGAGAGAGAGAGATGGAGATGGAAAGAGAGAGAGAAAGAGAGCGAGAGAGATGGAAAGAGAGAGAGAGAGATGGAAAGAGAGAGTGATGGAAAGAGACAGAGAGAGAGATGGAAAGAGAGATGGAAAGAGACAGAGAGAGATGGAAAGAGAGAGAGTGATGGAAAGAGACAGAGAGAGAGAGATGGAAAGAGAGAGAGTGATGGAGAGAGACAGAGAGAGAGAGAGAGATGGAAAGAGAGAGAGAAAGAGAGGAGAGTGATGAGAGAGAGATGGAGATGGAAAGAGAGAGAGAGAGATGGAAAGAGAGAGATGGAAAGAGAGAGAGAGAGAGTGATGGAAAGAGACAGAGAGAGAGAGATGGAAACCACTCCCACCTGAGGAAGCAGACAGTAGGGATGTTTGCCAAGTCTCTAAAGGACATGGCACTTGGTAGACAAACACCCTATAATGCACTGGACAGAGGACCACCCAGAGACCCCTACCAGACCACTGCAACACCAAGGAGCCCCAGGCCCACTCAACGCCCCACCAGACCCAGCGCACCCCACAGGCCCCACCCACCACCAGAGCATCACCACTTCCATCGGCTTAACCAGACTGGACCGGGCCCAACCTACTACCCCGCACCAGACCACCACCTCTACCAGACCAGAGAGGAAGCCCCCCGGCCCAGACCTGGCCCCCCTCCACTCCACAGGTTCCAACAGCAGGACCAGCGCAGCTACGCGGAGGTCATCAGAGGACAGGAGAACCCTGTAGGATTGAGTGAGATTAAACAGCTCCTCCAATACATCTGCACTAAACTGCACTAAACACACACAGACGCATACACACACACACACACACACACACACACACACACACACACACACACACACACACACACACACACACACACACACACACACACACACACACACACACACACACACACACAGGCACACACACAGACACACACACCTATTGTACTAAAATGTTCAATTAATAGGAATATTTATATATAAATGTTAGCGGTTACCCTGTTTATCTCATTCTTAACAACCTATTAGTTAGCTATTAGTTAGTAGTTACTGTATTTCTGACTGCTATTCTTTCTTTTTGCAACATGAAATCCCTATCAACCTTTGGACTGAAGAGTTTAGCACTGGAGTTCAACAAAAATCTTAAAGATGTTGACGTCATCATTCTGCAGGAGACATGGTGTAAGGCTGACATTGTCACTCACTGTCCCACAGGCTACAGAGAGGTAATTGTGCCATCACAGAAACACAGCTCTGTCAATAGAGGCAGAGACTCTGGAGGACTGATCATTTGGTACAAATCCCAACTACAAAATCTAATTGATCCCCTCAAAATTGGTAAATATCACATTTGGTTAAAACTAAAAAAAGAACTTGTACTGACAGAAAAATATGTGTTCCTTTGCGCAATATATATCCCCCCCTCAGAATCTCCATATTACTCAGAGGAGATCTTCCCGACCCTCGAGGAAGAGACGTGCCATTTACAGGCCCAGGGAAATGTGCTCATCTGTGGGGACACAAATGCGAGTGGGGACACCTGATCTAACGACCACACGAGGAGACAGCTTTGTTACAGGCCATACTGTTTCTAACTGTCTTCATCTCCCCCATAGAAACAACAGTGACAGCACCGTCAACAAAAACAGAAGAGATCTGTTGCAGCTCTGTAGAAGCCTGGGTCTGTACTTTGTCAATGGTAGGTTACGGGGGGACTCTTTGGGGAGATTCACCTACTGCTCACCTCTTGGCCACAGTACAGTAGACTATATGATTACAGACATTGACCCTTTCTCTCTCAGCTCATTCACTGTGAAGCCACTAACACCTCTGTCTGATCACAGCCAAATTACGTTGTTCCTCAAAATAACAGACATGGAAACAACCACACATTCACAGCCCAGTAAGCTGTACAACATCAGAAATTTATACAGATGGGCCCAAAACAGCACAGAAGAATACCAGAAAGCAACCTGTAACCAAAATATCCAAACACTCTTAGATAACCTTCTGTATACCACATTCACTCACAGTAAAGAAGGCATCAATCTAGCAGTAAAAAACATCAACTATGTATTCTGGCAAACGGCAAAAGAAGCACAATTGAAATTGATAAAAAACCAAACAAAAAAGACCACAGATGACAACTGGTTTGATGCAGATTGTAAAATTATAAGGAAAAAACTTAGAACACTATCAAACCAAAAGCACAGAGACCCAAATAATGGTGAATTACGCCTTCATTACCTTGAAACTTTAAAACTCTATAAACGTACACTCAGAACCAAAAAAGCACAGCACAACAGCAAGCAGCTGACACTAATTGAGGAGCCCATAAACACAAACAACTTCTGGCAAAATTGGAAAAAACTAAAAAAATCGAAACAAGAGGAATTAGCGATACAACCCATTTTAAAACACTCTACAACACCGTTCAAATTGACAAAAATGCAGAACAACGCCAAATTCATGAGAAGTTGAATGGATTAGAAAAAGCTATAAAGGACAATCAAAATCCATTGGACTCCCCAATTACTGACCAGGAGCTCTATAAGAAACTTCAGGCCCTCAAATGTAGAAAATCATGCGGACCTGATGGCATCCTAAATGAAATGCTCAAACTCACTAGTGCAAAATTTCAATTGGCTATATTAAAACTGTTTAATTTGATCCTGAGTGTAGGTTATTTCCCTGACATCTGGAATCAAGGACTCATAACCCCAATCTTTAAGAACGGAGACAAATGTGACCCTAACAATTACAGAGGCATTTGTGTGAACAGTAACCTGGGGAAGGTTTTCTGTAGTATTATAAATGTAAGAGTTCTAAACTTCCTTAATAAGCACAATGTCTTGAGTAAAAGCCAAATTTGATTTATACCAAAACATCGCACGATCATATTTACACCCTACACACCCTGATAGATAAACATGTCCACCAAAATAATACCAAAATATATGCTTGCTTTATCGACTTCCAAAAAGCATTTGATTCTATTTGGCATACAGGACTGTTCTACAAAGTTATTGAAAGTGGTGTAGGGGGTAAAACATATGACATAATTAAATCAATGTATACTGGCAATATGTGCACCATTAAAATTGGGAAGAAAAGAACAGAATTCTTTACCCAGGGGCGGGGCCTTCGCCAGGGTTGCAATCTGAGCCCTGCACTCTTCAATATTTACATCAACGAATTGGCCACTATTCTAGAAGAATCCTCTGCCCCTGGTGTTAGTCTCCACAATTCAGAGGTTAAATGCCTGCTCTTCGCAGATGACCTGTGTCTGCTGTCACCTACAGCACATGACCTACAGCAGAGCCTGGACCTGCTAGAGCAGTACTGCCAGACCTGGGCCCTGGCAGTAAACCCCAAAAAGACTAAAATATTGATTTTTCAGAGAAGATCCAGATCTCAGGGAATTAGACCAACGTTCTCAATTGGTACAAAATATATAGAGTACTGCACACACTACAACTACTTAGGTTTAAAAATAAGCTCAACTGGACACCTTAATGAGGCAATGAATGAACTGAGAGAAAAAGCACGCAGGGCATTCTACGCAATTAAAAAACAAATTCAAATTGAAATACCTATGAAAATTTGGCTAAAACTAATTGAATGTGTCATTGAACCAATTGCACTTTATGGCAGCGAGGTGTGGGGTCCACTTGCAAAACAAGATTTCACCAAATGTGTCACGCCCTGACCTGTTGGAGCCTTTTTATGTCTCATTTTGGTTTGGTCAGGGTGTGATTTGGGGTGGGCATTCTATGTTCTTTTTGTATTTCTTTGTTTTGGCTGAGTGTGGCTCTCAATCAGGGACAGCTGTCTATCGTTGTCTCTGATTGGGAACCACACTTAAGCAGCTATTTTTCCCTCCAGCCTTGTGGGAAGTTGACTCTGTTGAGGTGTGTGTACTGTTGGTGCTACACCTGTTTTGAGCTTTGTTTATTGTTTTGGTATTGAGTGAGTTAACCAATAAATATGTTTAACTCCACCCGGCACGCTGCGCCTTGGTCCATCCATGAAGATCGTGACAAAATGGGACAAACACCCCATTGAAACCCTGCATGCTGAGTTCTGTAAGATTCTCCTACATGTCCAGAGGAAAACTACAAACAATGCATGCAGGGCAGAATTAGGCCAATATCCACTAAAAATAAAAACTCAAAGAGCAATTAAGTTTTGGAAACATCTAAAATACAGTGACCCCCTCTCATATCATTACCAAGCCCTGCAATGCCAAGAGCTGAGCAAAGAAAAGAGTCCCCTCGTCCAGCTGGTCCTGGGGCTGAGTTCACAAACCTGTTCTACTAACACACTGAAGCCTCAGCACCAGAACATCCAATCAATCAGAATAAAACAAATTACATCACAATTAAAACAAAACTACATTTCTCATTGGGAAACACAAGCACAAAGCAAAATGCAGTGCTACAGTGGGGCAAAAAAGTATTTAGTCAGCCACCAATTGTGCAAGTTCTCTCACTTAAAAAGATGAGAGAGGCCTGTAATTTTCATCATAGGTACACTTCAACTATGACAGACAAAATGAGGAAAAAAAATCTAGAAAATCACATTGTAGGATTTTTAATGAATTTATTTGCAAATTATGGTGGAAAATAAGTATTTGGTCAATAACAAAAGTTTATCTCAATACTTTGTTATATACCCTTTGTCGGCAATGACAGAGGTCAAACGTTTTCTGTAAGTCTTCACAAGGTGCCCCACTGTATCTGGCCCTAAATCGACAGTACACCATGGCAAACTATTTTACCATGGTTACTGATCAAAACCTTAGAAAAACCTTGACAAAGTAAAGGCTCAGTGAGCACAGCCTTGCCATTGAGAAGGGTAGACACAGGAAAACCTGGCTCCCTGTAGAGGAAAGGCTGTGCAGCCACTGCACCACAGCAGAACCTGAGACAGAGCTGCATTTCCTGACAAAATGTCAAAAAATATAAAACAAGTGTCATTTCCCTAAATTTGAAACCCTTATTCAAGGTTTCAAAGACCTCTCTGATGAGAATAGGGTACCCATCCTGTTGGGGGAGGAAGCAGAAAGCTGTGGGTTGGCAGCGCACTACATTGTTGCCTGCCATAAGATGAGGGACAGTGTCTGACAGACCAATCAACCTGCACATGTCCTCTACTGTATGCTTAATGTTATTGTTCAGTGGTTATTTTGACCCTTGATTATTGTTGTTACTGTTGTCCTGTTGACAATTTTGATTGTTATTATTTTCATATTGTAAATATCCCAAGTAAGCTTTGGCAATATGTACATTGTTACGTCATGCCAATAAAGCAAATTGAATTGAATTGAGAGAGAGAGAGAGAGAGAGAGAGAGAGACGGAGAGAGAGGAAGATGAGCAAAATTTAGAAAGAGGAAGACAACAATGAACAGAGAATGAGAGGGGGAATGAGAGAGAGAGAGAACTAAACATGCAGTGCCAGCTGCCATCCCTCCCCTCTGCTTAATTAGCTTGAAGATATCTGTGTTAGTAATGCTGTGAATAGGCCTGCAACATGCACTTACACGTTTCACTACCAGCGCAGACAGAAAGCCCTCACCAACACAGGAGGCTAATGGAAAAACGTTTAGTGTTCTCTATGTGTCTGTCTGTGTGAGTAAAACATTTAATATTGGTTGTGTTTCGGCCTGATTGGACAGGTGTTGGCAGCGTAGATACTGCTCTCTGTGCTTCACAGCACAACCCACCAAGCTCTTATTTATCTGGGCACAGACCAGCCAATCAACCTTATCAAATTGTTTTTTATCGATGATAGGATGGGATATAGGAGTTGTGGCCTTGTGTAAAATCTAATCTACTGTTGAGATTGATTAAAACTCTAAGCCCTGAGCCACACCACAAAAGCCAGAGAGAAATCTCTCTCCTCACTCTGTTGGTCTTTTAAATCGCAGAGAGAATCTCTAACCCCTTACCTCACTCTCCCCATTCTGTCCTCTCAAATCTCAGTCAATAAAAGGAATGTGTGGCTACATAGGAATCCCATATGGTATTGCCTATCACGTGTGTTTCTACAACATGTCTGCACTGTGTGTGTATGTACTGTGGGATTGTGTATGTACTGTGTGCGTGCGTACATGAGCGCCTGTTGTGTGTGTGTGAGAGAGAGAGAGTTATGCCTGTGTAATGTCTTGTTGCTGCAGCCTAGTCAATAGATAATTTCCCTCTCCCCTCAATGGTGACCTTTGACCCCAGGACTTTTTTTTTTTTTCAAATATAAATAAGCCAATCAGCTGACAGCTGGCAGCAGCTGCCATGGTAACACTGCAATTAAGAATTGATCAGCAGGAGAGTAACCTCATTAGCTTTTCAATAAAAGTCCCACCTGTGAACATCGAGGTGTGATAACAGGGAACAAACGTTGATTTATAACACCTGCGTGGTTGAGTATAGCCTGGTCCCACATCTGGTTGTGCTGTCTTACCGACTTCTATGGTCATTGTTCATTTGTATGGTATATGCTAATTTTTGTGTTGGGTGACCGAATGAAGCCTGTGTGTGGGAGGAGCCATTTATATGTTGTATATAGTTTTTTTGGGGGGATGTTACTTCCTGCCAACGTGGGGCAAATCAAATCAAATCAAATTGTATTGGGTCGCATTACACATGGTTAGCAGATGTTAATGCGAGTGTAGCGAAATGCTTGTGCTTCTAGTTCCGACCCATGCAGTAGTATCTAACAAGTAATCTAACAATTTCACAACAACTACCTTATACACACAAGAGTAAAGGAATTAATAAGAATATGTACATATAAATACATGGATGAGCGATGGCTGATCGGCGTAGGCAAGATGCAGTAGATGGTATAGAGTACAGTATATACATATGAGATGAGTAATGTAGGATATGTAAACATTATATAAAGTGCCATTGTTTGAGTGACTAGTGATACATTTATTACATCCAATGATTAATTATTGAAGTGGCTAGAGATTTGAGTCTGTATGTTGGCAGCAGCCACTCAATGTTAATGATGGCTGTTTAACAGTCTGATGGCCTTGAGATAGAAGCTGTTTTTCAGTCTCTCGGTCCCAGCTTTGATGCACCTGTACTGACCTCGCCTTCTGGATGATAGCGGGGTGAACAGGCAGTGGCTCGGGTGGTTGTTGTCCTTGATGATCTTTTTGGCCTTCCTGTGACATCGGGTGGTGTAGGTGTCCTGGAGGGCAGGTAGTTTACCCCGGTGATGCGTTGTGCGGTCCTCACTACCCTCTGGAGAGCCTTACAGTTGTGGGCGGAGCAGTTGCCGTACAAGGCGGTGATACAGCCCAACAGGATGCTCTCGATTGTGCATCTATAGAAGTTTGTGAGTGATTTTGGTGACAAGCCAAATTTTTGCGCCTTCTTCACCACGCTGTCTGTGTGGGTGGTCCAATTCAGTTTGTCCGTGATGTGTACACCGAGGAACTTAAAACTTTCCACCTTCTCCACTACTGTCCCGTCGATGTGGATAGAGGGGTGCTCCCTCTCCTGTTTCCTGAAGTCCACGATCATCTCCTTTGTTTTGCTGACATTGAGTGAGAGGTTATTTTCCTGACACCACACTCCGAGGGCCCTCACCTCCTCCCTGTCGGCCGTCTCGTCGTTGTTGGTAATCAAGCCTACCACTGTAGTGTCGTCTGCAAACTTGATGATTGAGTTGGAGGCGTGCTTGGCCACGCAGTCATGGGTAAACAGGGAGTACAGGAGAGGGCTGAGAACACACCCTTGTGGGGCCCCAGTGTTGAGGATCAGCGGGGGGGAGATGTTGTTTCCTACTCTCACCACCTGCGGGCGGCCCGTCAGAAAGTCCAGGACCCAGTTGCACAGGGTGGGGTCGAGACTTAGGGTCTCGAGCTTAATGACGAGTTTGGAGGGTACTATGGTGTTAAATTCTGAGCTGTAATTGATGAACAGCATTCTTCCATAGGTATTCCTCTTGTCCAGATGGGTTAGGGCAGTGTGCAGTGTGATTGCGATTGCGTCGTCTGTGGACCTATTGGGGCTGTAAGCAAATTGGAGTGGGTCCAGGGTGTCTGGCAGGATGGAGGTGATATGATCCTTGACTAGTCTCTCAAAGCACAGTAATGTATAAGGTGTTGGGTCAGGTCAAAGGTTATGTCAACGAGATTACGTAAAGTACCAGTCAAACGTTTAGACACACATGAAATAACGCAGTAATATGGAATCATGTAGTAATATGGAATCATGTAGTAACCAAAAAAGTGTTAAACAAATCAAAGTATATTTTATATTGGAGATACTTCAAAGTAGCCACCCTTTTGCCTTGATGACAGCTTTGCACACTCTTGGCATTCTCTCAACCAGCTTGAATGTATTTCAATTAACAAGGTGTGCCTTGTTAAAAGTTCATTTGTGGAATTTCTTTCCTTCTTAATAATGCATTTGAGCCAATCAGTTGTGTTGTGTGACAAGGTAAGGGTGGTATACAGAAGGCTGAGTCATAACAGCTCCTTTATTCAGAAGGTCCCCTGTCAAACTACATCTGAGCTGAATGATTGTCCCCCTTTACGTCATCGTCTCTCATCAAAGAGCCACCTTCACTTCTTTCAATCCAGCTCTATTAACAAGTGCAATCATCCAGACTACTATCAAAGCCTTCTGTATCCTATTTCACACTATTGTCCTGTTTCTAAAACAGTCGGAAAGGTATTATCTACAAAGACACTGAGCTCATCTCTACTATCGCTGGAAGAGAAAGGGGCCATCTAAAATATAAAAGCGTTCTTCGGCTGTCCCCATAGGAGAACCCTTCATTTTTACTGCAGTGGGCTGTATCAGTCACAAAGAGTGTTTCTTGGTAGTCCTAAAAACACATTTACTTTGAAACAAAAGTATACACCACACACACACATGGTTAGGAGCTTTAAAAGAAGAAGAAACCTGTATCATGTCAGATATAGAATTGAATTTAAATATGAGTTTGCCTCCCAATGTTACAGAACACTGAAATATAACAACACTGTTAGAAATAGAAACACCATATTGTCGTCCAGTTTTTTTTTTTGAAGTACCGTTTATTAATTATTAAATTATGACGTTTTTTAATAACATTCCACCTATGAGGCCACTAGGTCATTTGACTGCAGGAAAGGGCCACAGAACCCTTTTTGGTTCCAGGTATAAACTCTTTGGGGTTCCATGCAGAACCCTTACCACAGAGGGTTCTAGATGGAACCTAAAAGGGTTCTACCTGGAACCAAAAAGGATTCTACTTATTGTAACTGTTTTTTTCTACGAGTGTTGATTGATTTGTCACTGTCTAGTGTGGTAAACCTGGTGTGGCCCTGGGGTTGTCAACAATAGCCTTCAGAGAGAGAAAGAGGTTAACATATGTTTCCCGTGCCGATAATGCCCTATAAATTGAAATTGAGAGAGAGAGTTGTGCGATTGTGTCTGTGTGTGTGTGTCTGTGCATGTGTGTGATGAATGATGCTGGTTTGCAAATTGGATGGGACTGTCAAAGGCAGGTAGATGTGACTCGCAGTTGACTGGTCAATAGGGGACAGAAAGACAACACAGGAGTCACCCGGCTTGAAGTAAATCACTAGCTTAGGGGTCTTCAAAATGTCATCTCCTCCTCGCTCTCTCTCTAATACTGTCATCTCCTCCCCTCTCTCTCTCTCTAATACTGTCATCTCCTCCCTCTCTCTCTCTCTCTCTCTACTGTCATCTCCCTCTCTCTCTCTCTCTAATACTGTCATCTCCCTCTCTCTCTATACTGTCATCTCCCTCTCTCTCTCTACTGTCATCTCCCTCTCTCTCTCTACTGTCATCTCCCTCTCTCTCTCTACTGTCATCTCCTCCCATCTCTTTCTCAGTAATACTGTAATCTCCTCCCCTCTCTGTCTCTAATACTGTCATCTCCTCCCTCTCTCTCTCTCTCTCTCTCTCTCTCTCTCTCTCTCTCTCTCTCTCTCTCTCTAATACTGTCATCTCCTCCCCCCCTCTCTCTCTCTCTCTCTCTCTAATACTGTCATTTCCTCCCCTCTCTCTCTCTAATATTGTAATCTCCTCCCCTCTTCTTTCTCTCTCTCTAATACTGTCATCTCCTCCCCTCTCTTTCTGTCTAATACTGTCATCTCCTCCCATTTCTTTCTCTAATAGTGTAATCTCCTCTCTCTTTCTGTATAATTTTGTCATCTCCTCCCATCTCTCTCTCTAATACTGTCATCTCCTCCCATCTCTTTCTCTGTAATACTGTCATTTTCACCCCTCTCGTTCTCTGTAATACTGTCATCTTCTCCCCTCTCTCTCTCTCTAATACTGTCATCTCCTCTCCTTCCTTTCTCTTATACTGTCATCTCCTCCCTTTTCTCTCTCATTAATACTGTCATCTCCTCACCTTTCTTTCTGTCTAATACTGTAATCTTCTCTCCCCTCTCTCTCTCTCTCTCTCTCTCTCTCTCTCTCTCTCTCTCTCTCTCTCTCTCTCTCATCTCCTCCCTTCTCTCTCTCTCTAATACTGTCATCTCCTCCCTTCTCGTTCTGTCTAATACTGTCATCTCCTCCCCTCTCTCGCTCTCTAACATTGTCTTATCCTCCCCTCTCTTTCCCTCTAACATTGTCTTCTCTTGCTATACATTAACACGGCGATATGTGATTTCTTCAATAGTATCGTTATTCCTTGGCTAGTGAGAAAGTGTGCGTGAAGCAAACCAACATGTTCTTGGCGATACTTTATTCGTACTCGATTCGGGAGAGAAAGTGTATCGTCTTTTTCATTAGATTCACGGTATGTCGCCTGTAAAGACAATTGGGCAACGTTTATATGATCCCATCTGTCAAGGCGGTGTGTGTAGCTGGTGCATGAGAGTCAGGCGCAGGAGAGCAGAGATGAGTGGACAAAAGCACTTTACTGAGGCACAGTAAACCAACGAACACAAAAGCGTCACAAAACAAATGCCCACAGAAAACAAGTGCGGCAGCCCCAAGTACAACGATACGGAATACGGTGCAAACCAGCCGGAACCGTACCACCGAATAAACAATTACACACACAGCCATAGGGGGAACCAGAGGGTTAAATAAACTACAAGTAATAAGGGAATGACAACCAGGTGTGTGGGGAAACAAAACAAAACAAATGGAAAATGAAAAGAGGATCGGTGACGGCTAGAAGACCGGTGACGTCGACCGCCGAACGAGGACAGGCACCGCCTTTGGCGGAAGTCGTGACACCTTCGCCTTTATCTCTCTACCTCTTTCTTGTCTGTTTTATATTGCCATAGAGCTCCCCAGTTTGTAGTCCTAAAAAACGGAAGTGAATTACCTCTGGTTCATTCAGCCATTCCTACGGGCAAAACAAATGGGGAAAAGAATAACATTTTGGAATAAACGCTGAAAATAAGGTCTGAGAATATGATTATGAGATCTTATAAAAAAATGTTTCTTCTATAATGATCTTCTATACGTGACCTCTATGAATGATGAGGCCTTTGTGCGCTTATTTTGATGACATACTGTAAATTCTTCAAAATTCACAAAAAGTGACGTTAGCTGATGAAGATTGTCACAGAACAAAACGTATAAAATCTTCTGAGCCTGTGTTTACCACAGACCTTATTTTCGGTGTTCACCCAAAATCCCATAGGCATTGTCCAATGGACCAGGGCGGAGTTAGTGCCTACAAAAATACGCCATTACTAACTGGTCTTTATTGATACAAAACTTGGATTTTGCTATCTTTTTTATACAAAATGTGGATTTTGCTATCTTTTTTATACAAAATGTGGATTTTACTATCTTTCTGATACAAAACATGGATTTGACTATCTTTCTGATACAAAACGTGGATTTTACTATCTTTCTGATACAAAACGTGGATTTCGCTATCTTTCTGATACAAAACGTGGATTTTACTATCTTTTATGGTACAAAACGTGGATTTGACTATCTTTTATGGTACAAAACGTGGATTTTACTATCTTTCTGATACATCATGTGGATTATACTATCCTTCTGATACAAAACATGGATTTTACTATCTTTCTGAATATTCTCTGGTTTTTGAAGACCCACCTGCAACTGAACATGAATATTTACACCATACACTTTTCTTCCGAAGAACAATGAGGTATAACGGCTCCTATGGAAGATTTCCCATATTGTGCTGGGAGAGGCGAGTGCTGGGAGAAAACGTGGAGTGTGGTAGTGTGTGCAGGCAGGTTTTAGTCACATGCCAGCACAAGCACGCATCTGATTTAGCTCATCAAGTAATCAATTAAAACCATAATTAGTTGAATCAGGTGGTCCAGTGCTGGGCTGGTTTGGTAGAAAAACCTGGCGCACGCTGCAGGCTCTTCAGAAACCATAAATGAGGAACGCTGTGTAATTACACGGACAAGACAACGTATCCATGAGATATATCCTTCCATCTACTCCTCCAGTCTTTCATGTCCTAATGTGACTCCAGAGAAGACAATCAGACAGTAATCACAGGCAGGCTAATGATGATGGAGTCATTAAGTCTGCTTCCTAATCATAGAACAAATTAATTGTCTTTTAATAAATCAGCCAGCTGAGGAGAAAACTATCACGACAGTGACAAGTTCTCTAAGAAAATACAAAAACCTCTGCCTGAAGTAAACTGAAACTCAACCACACTGCAGAAACAGGCATTAAGAAGCTATAAAGTGATGGAGGTGATTTAGAAGGTAATTAGTGTGGGTATGAAAAACGATAACACGACAATCAGTCAAGTGCTATTTCAATCGCCAGATACTCTACACGCCCATGTTCTGATATGCCAAGCACAAAGAGGGACTGATCGAACAGCCAATGGAAAAAAAAACGATATGCCCACTCATCCGGGCTCAGTGAGGAGAATGAGAGAGAGACAGAGAGACAGAGAGACACAGAGAGAGGCAGAGAGAGAGAGACACAGAGAGAGAGAGACAGAGACAGAGAGAAAGATAGAGAGAGACAGAGACAGACAGAGAGAGAGAGAGAGAGAGAGAGAGAGAGAGAGAGAGAGACAAAGAGAGACAGAGAGAGACAGAGAGAACAGGGGTTGTACACTGACGTTACACACAGTAAAATTCAAAACCGGTCCCTTACAGGGTTAATTCACCGTGGTTAAAGGGTTAAATCATAAACAACTCAAAAGGTTAAGTGTAGGTATTCATTCCGAGTGGTTAAGGTTAGGGCTATGGTTTGGGGAAGGCTTAAAACAAAATAATAATGTCAACCTGGGGGAATCTGGCATGTTTTCATCAGGTCTGAGGCATTTCTAGGACAGTGAGATGTTGCACACATAAATGCCCAGGAGGAAGGCAGATCTCCCAGTGCATTGTGGTATTTCACGAAGCTTCTATGTTATACTGATCGCACTATAGGTTTTTTTTGGGGGGGTGTAGATATGGTTGTCCTTGTTCAATAGGGCCATTGGATGTCTTCCAGCGATGTTCCTATCTGCAGATTCATTGTTAAATATATAAGCAGACACATTGTTTCCAGTCTCTGAAAGCCTACAACTTGTGTTGGGCAGTGCTTGATGATCTGGCCGCTGTCCCTCCCCCAAGGCGGACTTTTTAGAAAAGGAGCCGGACACTAAAAACAATCCTTTGGGCAAAACAGAAAGAACTGACCAGACGCAATGGCTTCAAGTGATTCCTCTCATCGACACGAATTTGACGACGGAGCATCTATTAGCTACATGGTGACATTCAACTATACGTGTTTCAACCGGAATATAGCGAAGAGAGTTTCAAACAAAGAGTTTTTATTTAGCTAACGTTAGAAGCTCAGCTACAGCCGATGCCGGCACCGAGATTACAAATATGGTCCTTGGCTAAGTAAGTTATTTTTTCCTGCAAGCCACCTAGCTAACTTTAGTCTACTGAAACCCATATTGTATATTGCTGACTAACATACTACAGTGTTACAGTGGGGGGAAATCAAATTATTTTTCTGTTTGCTAACTTAGCTAACTATGACCCCCGCTTTGGGGTACTTTTCAGCAGGGCACTGTGGAGTGACACCAGAGTTTTACAAAAAGAAAAGGTTAAAAGAGAAGAGGGGTAGACTAACTTGATGACATGGTCTGGAAGGTACTCTGTGGTCCTCAGGCTCATCTCTAACTACCTGTAACCCCATAACACAAACCATACAAACACTACCCAATTCATCTTTATACCATGCTTACTGTAAATGGAGCTATCTTAGCCATCAGCTTGTAAATATTTTGGCTAATTTACCTTCACCTGGTGCAGAGCTAGATGTTGGAAGCAGATTCTGTACCACCTACAACAAAACACATCACAATACACAATTTAACCTCCCCACTAATTGTATTGATCTCTATTAGACTGGCCAGCTAAGCATACCTAACATGGACATTTAAAAATAGTCAGCTTGTTGTTAGCAAACTAGTGTCACTAAATTGGCAGCAAGATTGCATGCCAGCAGAGACTGGCTGGTTAACTAACTAACCAACCATAGACCATTTATATACATTCATCATTGCTACCAACACACAAACAGAGAGTGAGTTATCTATATCGACAATTATATTTTTTGTGTTTTCCAGACAAGGCTGGAATAGATGGCTACCAAATTGAGATACCAAATAAGAGTAATTTTAGCTAGCTTACGTTAGGTAACGTCAGTCAAAGATAGAACGAACAAACAAACATGTTTACTCTGCTGAAGGTAGCTACCAGTCTCGCAGTGACTACCATTGCATAAACTAAATTGATTGACAGTGTGTATATCAAAAGATAGCTATATGATTTAGCTGATGACTTTCAGAGTTCAATACAGGACTGTAACGTTAGCTAGCTAGCTAACATTAGGTTACCTCTAATTGCACATTTTCCGTTTTGTTGTGAAGTAAAGAAATTGATGGTAACAAATCACTTCTCAGGTGTCGTCGAAATTGATTCCCCATCAGTTCAGCTTGAAAATCACTCTGATAATCTTTGGTCACTGCGTCATCTCTTGATATCCGCAAAGCCACTAGCAGAATCGTGTTGAATTTCTTGTAGGTAGAACGGTGAAAGGTTACACATTTTCACACATGTTGGTAATTAGCACAGCCAGGCACAGAACACCACACGGGCATGATGACAAATATTTGTGAAAAACAAACATTTTCCAAACAGTCTTGACTACAGAATGTATGAGATTACTGTGTGTTGGTCACCATTATTTGTTTGTGGGTACGCCTCTTCTACCTAGCGGGCGGTATTAGCATTCGTTATGAATACCGGACGAATACACAGGGAGTCGAAACTTCCCAATTCTACCAGTGAAATGAAAATGTAATAGTTCTAGCTTGTGGTTTGGATAATTGTGATTTTTATGATTAAAAAAAAGTCATGTTGTTAATAAAGTAATGCCTATATGTCATGGCAGAGCCAGGGTGAAAATCCCCTTTTTAACTATCATCAAGTACTCTCCCTGCTTGCTAGAAAATTATGAACTGCCGTGGTGCAGTGGTGTATTACAGTGCTCTGGCTCTGAGACTTGTGAGTTTGAGCACAGTGCTGTGCCATAGTTTTTTTGGTAACCGACGAAGGTCCTCAGGACCATTTCAACTGTCCAGGAAATCTATAGCCCTTTCTTGTGACCAGCCTGGAGAAACAACTAGGCCTAATACAGAGAAAAACTGAGAGGTGAAGAGGTGTCCCAACCCACACTGTAAACTGGACGAGTGCAAAGATGTATCGTTAGAATTAATGGCTGGTGTACCCACTGCATTACTGCTTCTATTGAGTAAGCTGTCAGGGACTACGTCTCTCTGTGTGTGTGGGGGAAGGGGGGTCGCTGATAGATTCTGCAGAGGCAGATATTTCTTATTCTCCACATGTTTTAAAATAGTCATATCTCTGAGGTATTTTCCCCCAATCCGGCTCGAAGGACCAAAATGCAACACAATGAGAGTTCTTGCTGATATTCAAATTGAAGCACATTCTGCAACAAAACTAGAATAGCTGTAGCATTTTATAATATGCAGACATAAGCTATACGATCGATATAGGTATAGAAGAAGGAGTGATGGAGTGCTGCGTCAGATGACCTGGCCTCCCCAATCCCCCGACCTCAACCAAATTGAGATGTTTTGGGATGAGTTGGACCGCAGAGTGAAGGAAAAGCAGCCAACAAGTGCTCAGCATATGTGGGAACTCCTTCAAGACTGTTGGAAAAGCATTCCTCATGAAGCTGGTTGAGAGATTGCCAAGAGTGTACAAAGCTGTCATCAAGGCAAAGGATGGCTACTTTGAAGAATCTAAAATAATCCTTTTTTTTAACACTTTTTTTGTTTAGTACATGATTCCATATGTGTTATTTCATAGTTTTGATGTTTTCACTATTATTCTACAATGGCGAAAATAAAGAAACACCCTTGAATGAGTAGGTGTGTCCAAACGTTTGATTGGTACTGTAAGCTATACAATCTATACAGGTATAGCCACATACACACCCAATTATCTGCACTGGGGAAAGTTTATCATTGAATACCATCCTGTTTGGCAGATGGGCCAAGAGTTAAGCCCAGTTCAGATACCATCCTTTGTTTTACAGGCAGATGGGCCGAGAGTTAAGCCCAGTTCAGATACATAAGATCTGTCGTCGGGGGCGCCAAATACCAGGGTGTGAGTTTCCAAGATTCAACATGTCAAATCTTTAGCTAAAGTTTTTGCAATGAGACTGATCCATCTAGCTAATCAAGAACAGTGTGCTAATGTTCTGTGTTCAGCCAAGCAGCTAGCTAGCTAGCCAAGCAAAGAGCTAGTTAGCTTTTTTTTCTGCATGTAGCTAGCCTAGCTTGCCGTGTTTCTGGTGCAAGTATTTCATGAAACTCGTTTACTACAACACATTGCTAAAACAAGTTTCAACGTTTCATCACGTCATTGTAAAGAGGCACCGTTACCGTGGTAACGGTCTCAAACGCATGTCTCTTCTTCTTGATCTGAATGCCCCGTTTTCTCGTGTCATGTCAGGCTGTTGTATCTGAACTAGGCTCAGCTGTGGCTGTCTACATGCTGGGGGAAGTGTGTGTATGTGTGTCAACATACTGGGGGACCTTAAAGCTGATTTCCTCAGGACTTCGACACTCTCAGGTAAAACTCTGAACAGGTTGACCTTTCTGTTTCTCCATCTCTTTCTCCATCTCATTTTCTGTTTCTCCTTCTCTTTCTCTTTCTCCATCTCATTTTCTGTTTCTCCTTCTCTTTCTCTTTCCATCTCATTTTCTGTTTCTCCTTCTCTCTTTCCATCTCATTTTCTGTTTCTCCTTCTCTCTTTCCATCTCATCATCTTGTCTTGAATGGCTTCTTTGACCTGCGTGACAGAGTTTGCGTCCCAAACGGCACCCTATTCCCTATATAGTGCACTACTGTGCAGTACACGGTGCATTAAAACATCATGATGTGGTAATTGAACACAAAACAACAACGTACTTTAATGTTATTTTCCAACAACGTACACACTAGCAGAGATCAGACCTGCATGTTAATTGGTTGTATTCTGTGCTGGGTTTCCTATTAACTTCCTCATGTTCAAGTCTGTTCTTGTCTCTAATTCTCTCTGTCCCTTGTAGCATCAACAGCAAATTCACAGCCATAATGAGCTTGTGTGATATTAGTTGCATTAGTGTTCATTACCAAACAGGTTCATTCGTATTGCTAAAGGGTTGTGCATGTCCAGCCAGGTCGCTCAAGATCCACTTCCAAATTTGACGTCCGTCAAGGTCCTCAGGACATTGAGATGCCTTCAAAACCAGCTGCTAGAGGCAAGTGGCGCTATTACCATCAAGTAGGCTTGGGTTTTGCTAGGGCGTTGTGGACGGGGGGTGGTGGATGTCCGTAAGCCGCGACCTTTGGCTCTGAGGGTCGCATGTTCAATCCCAATGCAAGGCACTTGTTTTTTTATTTATTGTTAACCCTATCCTAAACCTTAAACCTTAACTTTAAATCAATGTCTAAACATAACCAATTTTACGTTCACGCACAAATCACATTCTGCAGTGAATCTGTGAGAGCTTGCTGGAATGTTGGCTTATGAAACGCAGTGTTTATAGATGTTTTCCCACAAAGACTGCTATGGCTAAATCCGAGACTATAGTTTCTATAGTGCATGACTTCTGACTGCTGACTGCTACCTGCTGACTGCTGACTGCTACTTGCTGACTGCTGACAACTACTTGCCTGACTGCTAACTGCTACCTGCTGACTGTTGACTGCTACCTGCTGACTGTTGACTGCTGACTTCTACATGCTGACTGCTGACTGCTACCTGCTGACTGCTGACTACTACCTGCTGACTGCTACCTGCTGACTGTTGACTGCTGACTGCTACCTGCTGACTGCTACCTGCTGACTGCTACTTGCTGACTGCTGACTGCTGACTTCTACATGCTGACTGCTACCTGCTGACTACTACCTGCTCACTGCTGACTACTACCTGTTGACTGCTGACTACTTCCTGCTGACTGCTGACTACTACCTGCTGACTGCTGACCACTACCTGCTGACTGCTGACTACTACCGGCTGACTGCTACCGGCTGACTGCTACCTGCTGACTGCTAACTGCTACCTGCTGACTGCTGACTACTACCTGCTGACTACTACCTGCTGACTGCTACCTGCTGACTGTTGACTACTACCTACTGACTGCTGATTGCTGACTACTACCTGTTGACTGCTGACTACTACCTGCTGACTGTTGACTACTACCTGTTGACTACTACCTGCTGACTGCTAACTGCTACCTGCTGACTACTACCTGCTGACTACTACCTGCTGACTGCTAACTGCTGACTGTTGACTACTACCTGCTGACTGCTACCTGCTGACTGTTGACTACTACCTGCTGACTGCTACCTGCTGACTGCTAACTGCTGACTGCTGACTACTACCTGCTCACTGCTGACTACCACCCGTTGACCGCCGACTACTACCTGCTGACCGCTGACTACTACCCGCTGACCGCTGACCACCACCTGCTGACTGCTGACTACCACCGCCGACTGCTACCCGCTGACTACTACCTGCTGACCGCTAACTGCCACCTGCTGACCGTTGATTTCTACCTACTGACCGCTGACCGCTGATTGCTGACTACTACCTGTTGACCGCTGACTACTACCCGCTGACTGTTGACTACTACCTGTTGACTACTACCTGCTGACTGCTAACTGCTACCTGCTGACTACTACCTGCTGACTACTACCTGCTGACTACTACCTGCTGACTGCTAACTGCTGACTGTTGACTACTACCTGCTGACTGCTACCTGCTGACTGTTGACTACTACCTGCTGACTGCTACCTGCTGACTGCTAACTGCTGACTGTTGACTACTACCTGTTGACTGCTACCTGCTGACTGCTAACTGCTACCTGCTGACTGTTGACTACTACCTGCTGACTGCTGACTACTACCTGCTAACTACTACCTGCTGGCTGCTGACTGCTGACTACTACCTGTTGACTGCTGACTACTACCTGCTGACTGCTGACTACTACCTGCTGACTGCTACCTGCTGACTGCTGACTACTACCTGCTGACTGTTGACTGCTGACTACCACCTGCTGACTGCTACCTGCTGACTGTTGACTGCTGCCTTCTACATGCTGACTTCTACAAGTTGACTGCTACCTGCTGACTTCTACAAGTTGACTGCTACCTGCTGACATCTACCTGCTGACTTCTACAAGTTGACTGCTACCTGCTGACTTCTACAAGTTGACTGCTACCTGCTGACATCTACCTGCTGACTGCTACCTGCTGACTGTTGACTGCTGACTGAATTGCAGTAGATGCATGCATACTCCTTTAGACAATCTCATCTTAGTTGTTTTCTTCCCTATTCACTGTGTGTGTGTGTGTGTGTGTGTGTGTGTGTGTGTGTGTGTGTGTGTGTGTGTGTGTGTGTGTGTGTGTGTGTGTGTGTGTGTGTGTGTGTGTGCATTCGTTTTGCTCTGTTATCCCTCAATTGATAAATAAATCTTTACAGAGGTGTTTGAGGCCCTCCCCAGGGTTTAGGAGAAAACTGTCTCTTTCAGGTATTTCTCTCTCCCCCCTCCCTCCCTCCCTCTCTGCCTCCCTCCATCGATCCATCCCTGAAATCCTGTGTGTCAAAGATGGGATAAAAGCTGAGGATATAAAGAAAGCATGAAAGCCTTAGTGTGTTACCGTGCTAAGCAAACACTCTCAGATAGCAGGAAAGCCTTAGTGTTACCGTGCTAAGCAAACCATCTCAGAAAGCAGGAAAGCCTTACAGTGTTACCGTGCTAAGCAAACCATCTCAGAAAGAATGAAAACCTTGGTGTTACCGTGCTAAGCAAACCATCTCAGAAAGCAGGAAAGCCTTACAGTGTTACCGTGCTAAGCAAACCATCTCAGAAAGCAGGAAAGCCTTACAGTGTTACTGTGCTAAGCAAACACTCTCAGGGCGAGGAGATGCAGGGCAATGGGCGAATCGGAGCGACTAGTTCCTTTTAGACTCGCCCCAGTGCTGTGTAACCTCCCAGTAGACACATGGGATACGTTCCAAATGGCATCCTGTTCCCTACATTGTGCACTACTTTTGACCAGAGTCCTATGGGGCCAGATCAAAAGTAGGCCACTATTAATGGAATAGGGTGCCATTTGGGATGCCCTGGATAGAGAGGAAGGGTTTTAACATAATACCCAGCAAACATTATTCAATGTCTGTCAAAGGCTTAAGGCTAGGGTCACAGGGTAGGCTATTATCACGAGAAGCCCCTGACTGCAGTGTACAGTCCGGGGCCAGGCCCAGGGTCAAACGCGTTTAACCCGAACCCTTCCCGTCTCCTTCAAGGTCACCCAAGTTGAGGTAAACGTAGAAGGTATCAATGACAACGAAAGCGAATCTTAATCGAACCTAACCTACATGGATAAAAATATAAACCATGGAAGTAAGTGAGACTGTCATTACGCATAATGTACTTTGTAATATTCATGTTATACCAGTGGTATATTTTTATATAACCAACTACCGCACCGATGTTAGCACAGCGTTAATTAGCACCCATTTCCACGTGAGCTAGCTAATTGCTCACAACGAGGGAATTTTATTTGGACAAATTTGCCTACTTGAGCAGTAAGCCTAGGTTTACATGTACAGTTATGTAATCGATTTGATCGTCGATTTTTCTGTGTTTCTTCAATGTATGCCTTGTTGTGTTTGGCTGGCTCTAAATGTGTATCGTTGATGCCATTCCCTTAGTTACACATAGCGAGTCTACACAGCCTACACATAGTATATACAATAATGAAATCACCTGGTCCCAACATGCGTGGCAAGTCAAGAAAAGCCATTGTAACTTGTCGACACTGCAAACTGAAGTTAAATAAGAAACACAAACATATTTACAAATAAAGCATACACATTGCTTTGAAACAGTGTCCAAGGAAAGATTTTTGACATGTGAGTTCATTGATGTGAGAAATGGTGCATTTGCAGTCGAAAATACATTTTCTGGTCCAGCAAAACCCATACATGTTGTGAAAAATACTTGGGCTAATTCAGTTCCAACTGTGTTCAAAATTGTTACGCATGCCGGAGTTTAAAAACCTGTTGAATTGTACTTTTTCCTTTGTACTTTCACATACACTGTGTTCACAGAAACATTGCTCGGATCTTGTCCCCTGGACCTTGGAGAACTTTTGGTGTGGATGATTTTCAGGTTTGATATTCCTTTAAATTATTCCACTGAACTGTACCATTTGATTGTCATTCCTGTATTGAAAATTGAACCTTGTTCACACCACAGGGCCTACCAAAGCAAGGTTTCTCCAACAACTGTGTGGTGTTTGTTTTGACGGTAAGATGCTGGCTATTCAGTAAATTATATTAGTCCTATTTTCTGTTCTAACATATGACAAGTTATTATTGCAGAATGCAAAGCACACTATAGTTATTGCTCATACTTCTTCTTGTTTATTATTTTTGACACTTTTTGGGGACCTATTTCCTACAGTTTTCACACTACATACACAATCCATACATCAAACTCCTGCAGAGCTGGATGCTGTGACTTATTGGGGGGGTGGTCTTCTACATCCTGAAATATATTCCTGGGGGAGGGGTGTCTTCTACATCCTGAAATATATTCCTGAGAGAGGTGGTCTTCTACATCCTGAAATATATTCCTGGGGGTGGTCTTCTACATCCTGAAATATATTCCTGGGGGAGGAGTGTCTTCTACATCCTGAAATATATTCCTGGGAGGTGGCTTCTACATCCTGAAATATATTCCTGGGGGTGTCTTCTACATCCTGAAATATATTCCTGGGGAGAGGTGGTCTTCTACATCCTGAAATATATTCCTGGGGGTGGTCTTCTACATCCTGAAATATATTCCTGGGGGAGGGTGTCTTCTACATCCTGAAATATATTCCTGGGGGAGGGTGTCTTCTACATCCTGAAATATATTCCTGGGGGGTGGTCTTCTACATCCTGAAATATATTCCTGGGGGAGGGGTGTCTTCTACATCCTGAAATATATTCCTGGGGGAGGTGGCTTCTACATCCTGAAATATATTCCTGGGGGTCTTCTACATCCTGAAATATATTCCTGGGGAGTGTCTTCTACATCCTGAAATATATTCCTGGGGGATATTGTTATTATCATTATTGTTGTTGTCATAACTATCAAACTTAACAACCTACTCATTCTTAACTTACAGTACGCTCTGTACATTGCAGTGGAAGCACAGTGTGATGTCACTGAGGTATGTATAAATTATGAAATTCTCATCACTAGTGGATATAATGTGTTTTTGAGATCCCCACCCGTTTGTGTGATTTTCTTTTTCAAAGGAAAAACATGCAGCAAATGAGGCGATGGTGGTGAGGCGATGGTGGTGCCTAGTTCTCCTGCAGAACTAGGCATGCCGTAAGTCTTGAACATAATACAAACGTTTAATTTGCATCCTTAAAATCACTTGTTTCACTGTAGCCAGACTGACCTGAATATATTTTCATATTCAATGTATGTAATGTAAGTCATTCACTCACTAAGGTCTGAAGAAGAGAGCTGGTATAACATTCGTTAATGGACAAAGCACATTCGTTAATGGACAAAGCACATTCGTACATTTGTTTGTGTGTAACTCTGTGTTGTTGTTTGTGTCGCACTGCTTTGCTTTATCTTGGCCAGGTCGCAGTTGTAAATGAGAACTTGTTCTCAACTGGCCTACCTGTATTATGACATCATATAGAACTACCTGGTTAAATAAAGGTGTATTATGACATCATATAGAACTACCTGGTTAAATAAAGGTGTATTATGACATCATATAGAACTACCTGGTTAAATAAAGGTGAAATAAAACATAAATAAACATTCATCTTGTCAGTATGTCTATATGGGATAGTCTGTCTCCATTCTCATGAGGAAAGTACATAGCATTATTAATCAGGATAGATAGTAACTGTATATATATATATATGCTCAATGAAATAATATAATTACAAAGTTATAACATTTATCAACACAATATTAACAGTACATGACATTACAAGTCTGTTGTTCCCTGAAACAATATCAGTAGCTTGTCTCAAATATAGCATGAAGCAAAAAGTCTCACAACACATCTGCTGCTACCACTTTACTTTATATAACATGTCTGTATTCAGTGTAGGATGGACAAAATAAAAGTGGGAGTGGTTAAACGTGGGCGGAGTCACGGAGCCCGGGCCCCGAATTGCAGACTGCAGTCAGGGGTACTTGAATATCACAAAAGAACGTATGGCTGGAAACATTCCATGAAGACGCTGCAACAACCAATGAGGATGGAGCTCAGGGTATAAGACCTTACTGTATATTTATTCTCAGTTTATGTTTCCACAGAAAATCTCTCAAATAAATTCAAATCAAACATAGCTAAAACAAAACATGTCTGTTTTTAGAGAAAGATCGATAATGGGGTAAGAAGTGTGACACCAATCAGGCCCAAAACTGCTAGATGGTCAGTCATATTTCACTCACTACAAATGCAATTTGGCTTCTATCCATAGCTCCTTTAAGTAGCTTGTTACTGCCTTCATGTTTCTCCTCTTATGAATTGACTCATCAATGTTATAACACACACACACACACACACACACACACACACACACACACACACACACACACACACACACACACACACACACACACACACACACACACACACACACACACACACACACACACACACACACACACCCCACTGCTTGTGTAAGAGATCACCTGGAGGAGGCCTGAAGCGTTTTCTCCACACGAACGAATGGAGAGCAGTCTGAACGGATTTCAGACGGGGATCACCTATAGAAACATCTGCACCCAGTTTTAATATTTTTAATTCTGTTCTGCCTTATCTTCCATCTGGCAGCTTCAGGGAACAATACGTCTTGATCGATCGTAATCTCTGACCAAAATGACATGCCGTTGTATCGACAACTACTATTTTCAATATTGACATCTTTGTTGATTACAAATTAATGACACTCCCTTTCATCAATTTTTAATTGATTGGTATGAAAACACAGTCATATGCTGTTGAGTCATATTATTGATCTTTCTCTTAAAACTGCCATGATGTTGGGGAAAGGGGAAAAAGGGGACAACTAGTCAGTTGTACAACTGAATTCATTCAATGGCAATAGGTCTTCCGCATTTAACCCAACCCCTCTGAATCAGAGAGGTGATGGGGGCTGCCTTAATCCACATCCACGTCTTCGGCACCCGGGGACCGGAGCAAATCTCAACCAATCATAGACATCTTTGTTTTACACGTCTTGACAGTAGAGTAGAGCACAGTAGAGTACAGTGCATTACAGTACACAGTACAGTTAAGAAAAGAAGACCACAGTACAGTAGAGTACAATACGGCAGAGTTCATTAGAGCACAGCAGAGTACAGTGCATTACAGTACACAGTACAGTAAAGAAAAGAAGAGCACAGTACAATACAGCAGAGTACATTAGAGCACAGTACAGCAGAGTACAATATGGCAGAGTACATTAGAGCACAGTACAGTAGAGTACAATAGGGCAGAGTACAATAAAGCAGAGTACACTAGAGCACAGTACAGTAGAGTACAATAGGGCAGAGTACATTAGACTACACTACAGTAGAGTACAATACGGCAGAGTACATTAGACTACAGTCCAGTAGAGTACAAAACAGCAGAGTATATTAGAGCACAGTACTGTAGAGTACAATACAGCAGAGTACAATACAGCAGAGTACAATACAGCAGAGTACAATACAGCAGAATACATTAGAGCACGGTAGAGTAAAGACAAGTATAGTGTACTGTATTGTACCCTACTGTACTATAATGTACTCTACTGACCTAAACTGTACTGTCCTCTACTGAACTAAACTGTACTGTCCTCTACTGAACTACACTGTACACTACTGTCCTCTACTCTACTGAACTAAACTGCACTGTACTCTACTCTACTGAACTAAATTGTACTGTACTGTACTATACTGAACTATACTGTACACTACTGTCCTCTACTGAACTAAACTGCACTGTACTCTACTCTACTGAACTAAATTGTACTGTACTGTCCTCTACTGAACTATACTGTACACTACTGTCCTCTACTCTACTGAACTAAACTGCACTGTACTCTACTCTACTGAACGAAATTGTACTGTACCGTACTCTAATCTACTGCAATAAACTGTACGGTACTATACTGTACTGAACTAAACTGTACTGTTCTCTACTCTACTGAACTAAACTAAACTGTACTGTACTCTACTGAACTAAACTGTACTGTCCTCTACTGAACTAAACTGTACAGTACTGTACTCTACTGAACTAAACTGTACAGTACTGTACTCTACTGAACTAAACTGTACTGTCCTCTACTGAACTAAACTGTACTGTCCTCTACTGAACTAAACTGTACAGTACTGTACTCTACTGAACTAAACTGTACAGTAATGTACTCTACTGAACTAAACTGTACTGTCCTCTACTGAACTAAACTGTACAGTACGGTACTCTACTGAACTAAACTGTACAGTACTGTACTCTACTGAACTAAACTGTACTTTACTCTGCTGAACTAAACTGTACTCTACTGAACTGCACTGTAATGTACTTTACTCTGCAGAACTAAACTGTACTGTACCCTACTCTACTGAACTAAACTGTGCTGTTCTCTACTGAACTAAACTGTACTGTACTCTACTCTACTGCACTAAATTGTACTGTACTGTACTCCACTGCTCTAAACTGTACTCTGCTGAACTAAACTGTACTGTCCTCTACTCTACTGAACAAAACTGTACTCTACTCTACTGTACTAAACTGTACTCTACTGAACTAAACTGTACTGTCCTCTACTCTACTGAACTAAACTGTACTGTACTCTACTCTACTGCACTAAATTGTACTTTACTCTACTCTACTGAACTAAACTGTGCTGTTCTCTACTGAACTAAACTGTAGTGTACTCTAATCTACTAAACTGTACTGTACTCTACTCTACTGCACTAAATTGTACTGTACTGTACTCTACTGCTCTAAACTGTACTCTACTGAACTAAACTGTACTGTCCTCTACTCTACTGAACAAAACTGTACTGTCCTCTACTCTGCTGAACAAAACTGTACTCAACTCTACTGAACTAAACTGTACAGTAATGTACTCTACTGAACTAAACTGTACTGTACTGTACTCTACTCTACTGCACTAAACTGTACTCTACTCTACTGACCATCGCCAAGCAGCTTGGTGGGAAGGTGACAACAGTTGCTGCGATTATTCGCAAATGGAAGAAACACAAAAGAACTGTCAATCTCCCTCGGCCTGGGGCTCCATGCAAGATCTCACCTCGTGGAGTTGCAATGATCATGAGAACGGTGAGGAATCAGCCCAGAACTACACGGGAGGATCTTGTCAATGATCTTAAGGCAGCTGGGACCATAGTCACCAAGAAAACAATTGGTAACACACTACGCCGTGAAGGACTGAAATCCTGCAGCGCCCGCAAGGTCCCCCTGCTCAAGAAAGCACATATACATGCCCGTCTGAAGTTTGCCCATGAACATCTGAATGATTCAGAGGACAACTGGGCGAAAGTGTTGTGGTCAGATGAGACCAAAATGGAGCTCTTTGGCAGCAACTCAACTCGCTGTGTTTGGAGGAGGAGGAATGCTGCCTATGATCCCAAGAACACCATCCCCACCTTCAAACATGGAGGTGGAAACATTATGCTAAGGGGGTGTTTTTCTGCTAAGGGGACAGGACAACTTCACCGCATCAAAGGGACGTTAGATGGGGCCATGTACCGTCAAATCTTGAGTGAGAACCTCCTTCCCTTAGCCAGGGCATTGAAAATGGGTCGTGGATGGGTATTCCAGCATGACAATGACCCAAAACACACAGCCAACAGCCAAACACACAGCAACAAAGGAGTGGCTCAAGAAGAAGCACATTAAGGTCCTGGAGTGGCCTAGCCAGTCTCCAGACCTTAATCCCATAGAAAATCTGTGGAGGGAGCTGAAGGTTCGATTTGCCAAACGTCAGCCTCAAAACCTTAATGACTTGGAGAAGATCTGCAAAGAGGAGTGGGACAAAATCCCTCCTGAGATGTGTGCAAACCTGGTGGCCATCTACAAGAAACGTCTGACCTCTGTGATTGCCAACAAGGGTTTTGCCACCAAGTACTAAGTCAGGTTTTGCAGAGGGGTCAAATATTTATTTCCCTCATTAAAATGCAAATCAATTTATAACATTTTTCACATGCGTTTTTCTGGATTTTTTTGTTGTTATTCTGTCTCTCACTGTTCAAATAAACCTACCATTAAAATTATAGACTGATTATTTCTTTGTCAGTAGGCAAACGTACAAAATCAGCAGGGGATCAAATACTTTTTTCCCTCACTGTATGTTTGTGTGTAGGAGGTTAAATGAGGTATGTCTGTATCTTGTCATTTTGTGGGTGGGGTAGTGAGTTATGTCTGTGGCTGGGTGGGGTCAAAGTCAAAGTCAAAGTCACCATTATTAGTCAGTTGTACAACCGAATGCCTTCAACCGAAATGTGTCTTCCGCATTTAACCCAACCCTTCTGAATCAGAGAGGTGCGGGGGGCTGCCTTAATCGACATCCACATCTTCGGCGCTCGGGGAACAGTGGGTTAACTGCCTTGTTCAGGGGCAGAACGACAGATTTTTACCTTGTCAGCTCGGGGATTTGAACTTGCAACCCTCCGGTTACAAGTCCAACACTCTAACCACTAGGCTACCTGCCGCCCCCATGAGGTATGTCTGTGACTTGTCAGTGGCTGGGTGGGGTAGTGAGGTATGGCTGTGACTTGTAAGTGTGGGGGGGTGGGTTAATGAGGTATATGTGTGACTTGTCAGTGGGTGGGGGGGTGGGGTAGTGAGGTATTTCTGTGACTTGTCAGTGGGTGGGTGGGTGGGTGGGTGGGTTAATGAGGTATTTCTGTGACTTGTCAGTGGGTGGGTGGGGTAGTGAGGTATTTCTGTGACTTGTCAGTGGCTGGGTGGGGTAGTGAGGTATTTCTGTGACTTGTCAGTGGCTGGGTGGGGTAGTGAGGTATTTCTGTGACTTGTCAGTGGGTGGGTGGATGGGGTAGTGAGGTATTTCTGTGACTTGTCAGTGGCTGGGTGGGGTAGTGAGGTATTTCTGTGACTTGTCAGTGGGTGGGTGGGATGGGGTAGTGAGGTATGTCTGTGACTTGTCAGTGGCTGGGTGGGGTAGTGAGGTATGTCTGTGACTTGTCAGTGGCTGGGTGGGGTAGTGAGGTATGTCTGTGACTTGTCAGTGGCTGGGTGGGGTAGTGAGGTATGTCTGTGACTTGTCAGTGGCTGGGTGGGGTAGTGAGGTATGTCTGTGACTTGTAAGTGTGTGGGGGGGGTTAATGAGGTATGTGTGTGACTTGTCAGTGGGTGGGGGGATGGGGTAGTGAGGTATGTCTGTGACTTGTCAGTGGCTGGGTGGGGTAGTGAGGTATGTCTGTGACTTGTAAGTGTGGGGGTGGGTTAATGAGGTATGTGTGTGACTTGTCAGTGGGTGGGGGTGGGGTAGTGAGGTATTTCTGTGACTTGTCAGTGGGTGGGTGGGTGGGTGGGTTAATGAGGTATTTCTGTGACTTGTCAGTGGGTGGGTGGGGTAGTGAGGTATTTCTGTGACTTGTCAGTGGCTGGGTGGGGTAGTGAGGTATTTCTGTGACTTGTCAGTGGCTGGGTGGGGTAGTGAGGTATTTCTGTGACTTGTCAGTGGGTGGGTGGATGGGGTAGTGAGGTATTTCTGTGACTTGTCAGTGGCTGGGTGGGGTAGTGAGGTATTTCTGTGACTTGTCAGTGGGTGGGTGGGATGGGGTAGTGAGGTATGTCTGTGACTTGTCAGTGGCTGGGTGGGGTAGTGAGGTATGTCTGTGACTTGTCAGTGGCTGGGTGGGGTAGTGATATACAGTTGAAGTCGGAAGTTTACATACACCTCAGCCAAATACATTTAAACTTTTTTAAACATTTTCACAATTCCTGACACTTAATCCTTGTATTCCCTGTCTTAGGTCAATTAGGATCACCACTTTATTTTAAGAATGTGAAATGTCAGAAAAATAGTAGAGAGAATGATTTACTTCAGGTTACATTTTTTTCATCACATTCTCAGTCGACCAAAAGTTTACATACACTCAATTAGTATTTGGTAGCATTGCCTTTCAATTGTTTAACTTGGGTCAAACGTTTCGGGTAGCCTTCCACAAGCTTCCCACAATAAGTTGGGTGAATTTTGACTCATTCCTCCTGACAGATCTGGTGTAACTGAGTCAGGTTTGTAGGCCTCCTTGCTCGCACACACTTTTTCAGTTCTGCCCACACATTTTCTATAGGATTGAGGTCAGGGCTTTGTGATGGCCACTCCAATACCTTGACGTTGTTGTCCTTAACCTCTACGGGCTAGGGGGCAGTGTTCGGAAGTATAGAGAGTCTGACGTGTCCAAAGTATTGGATAGAAAACACTCTGAAGTTTCTAAAACGGTTAAAATAATGCCTGTGAGTATAACAGAACTGACATGGCAGGCGAAAACCCGAGAAAAATCCATCTGGAAAATGTGTTGTTTTGAGGTCACAGTCTTTCCTTGCTATCGACTATAGAGGGAATTAGATCCCAGGTTGCAGTTCCTATGGCTTCCACTAGATGTCAACAGTCTTTGGAAATGGTTTCAGGCTTGTTTTTTGAAAATCAAACAAGAAATTCTTATTCTGATGAAAAGGACACTACGGTTTTGCGCGCGTGACTGGGGTGCGCTCTTGTTATTTCTCTTCCCCTTCGAACAGACTATTCTCCATATGAAATATTATTGTTTATTTAGATATTTGACAACCTGAGGATTAATTAGAAACATTGTTAGACTTGTTTGGACGAACTTTACCGGTACTTTTGGGATTTCTTTGTCTGCATGTTGAACAACTGGATTACAGAACTCCATGGCACCAACTAAACTGAATTTTTGGAATATAAAGAAGGACTTTATTGAACAAAACGACCATTCTTTGTGTTCCTGGGACCCTTGGGATTGCAAACAGAGGAAGATCTTCAAAGGTAAGTGATTTATTTTATTGCTACATTTGATTTTGTAATGCCTGTGCTGGTTTGACATTTTTTGTTGTTGTCCTGTCCTCAGATAATCGAATGTTCTGCTTTCACCGTGAAGCCTATTGTAAATCCAACAACGCGGTTCGATTACCAAGATCCTAAGCTTTTGAATTGTGTACAACACTTTTATTTTCATGAATGTTTAATATTACTATTTTTGTAATTTGAATTTGGCGCTCTGCATTTCACCGGATGTTGTCGTCGGTGGATTGCTAGCGTCCCACTGATCCCTAAGAAGTTTTAAGACATTTTGCCACAACTTTGGAAGTATGCTTGGGGTCGTTGTCCATTTGGAAAACCCATTTGCGACCAAACATTAACTTCCTGACTGATGTCTTGAGATGTTGCTTCAATATATCCACATAATTTTCCTTCCTCATGATGCCATCTATTTTGTGAAGTGCACCAGTCCCTCCTGCAGCAAAGCACCCCCACAACATGATGCTGCCACTACCCGTGCTTCGCGGTTGGGATGGTGTTCTTCGGCTTGCAAGCCTCCCTCTTTTTCCTCCAAACATAACGATGGTCGTTATGGCCAAAAGGTTATATTTTTGTTTCATCAGACCAGAGGACATTTCTCCAAGAAGTACAATCTTTGTCCCCATGTGCAATTGCAAACCGCAGTCTGGCTTTTTTATGGCGGTTTTGGAGCAGTGGCTTCTTCCTTGCTGAGCGGCCTTTCAGGTTATGTCGATATAGGACTCATTTTACTGTGGATATAGATACTTTTGTACCTGTTTCCTCCAACATATTCACAAGGTCCTTTGCTGTTGTTCTGAGATTGATTCGCATTTTCGCACCAAAGTACATTAATCTCTAGCAGACAGAACGCGTCTCCTTCCTGAGCGGTATGATGGCTGCGTGGTCCCATGGTGTTTATACTTTCATACTATTGTTTGCACAGATGAACGTGGTACCTTCAGGCATTTGGAAATTGCTCCCAAGGATGAACCAGACCTGTAGAGGTCTTACATTTTTCTTCTGAGGTCTTGGCTGATTTCTTTTGATTTTCCCATGATGTCAAGCAAAGAGGCACTGAGTTTGAAGGTAGGCCTTGAAATACATCCACAGGTACAATTGACTCAAATGATGTCAATTAGCCTATCAGAGGCTTCTAAAGCCATGACATAATTTTCAGAAATTTTCCAAGCTGTTTAAAGGCACAGTCAACTTAGTGTATGTAAACTTCTGACCCACTGGAATTGTGATACGGTGAATTATAAGTGAAATAATCTGTCTGTTAACAATTGTTGGAAACATTACTTGTGTCTTGCACAAAGTAGATGTCCTAAGCGACTTGCCAAAACTATTGTTTGTTAAACAAGAAGTTTGTGGAGTGGTTGAAAAACAAGTTTTAATGACTCCAACCTAAGTGTATGTTAACTTCCGACTTCAACTGTTTATCTGTGAGGGTTGGTGGGTTAGTTAGGTATGTCTGTGACTTGTGAGTGGGTTGGTGGGGTAGTGAGGTACGTCTGTGACTTGTGAGTGGGTTGGTGGGGTAGTGAGGAAGGCCTGTGACTTGTCATTTGGTGGGGTAGTGAGGTTTGTCTGTGACTTGCCAGTGGGTGGGTGGGATAGTGAGGTATGTCTGTGACTTGTCATTGGGTGGGGTAGTGAGGTATGTCTGTGACTTGTAAGTGTGTGTGTGTGGGGGGTTAATGAGGTATGTCTGTGACTTGTCTGTGGGTGGGTAGGGTGGGGTAGTGAGGTATTTCTGTGACTTTTGATTGGGTGGGTTGGGTAGTGAGGTTTGTCTGTGACTTTTCAGTGGGTTGGTAGAGTAGTGATGTATTTCTGACTTGTCATTGGGTGGGGTAGTGAGGCATGTCTGTGACTTGTCAGTGGTTGGGGTAGTGAGGCATGTCTGTGACTTGTCAGTGGTTGGGGTAGTGAGGCATGTCTGTGACTTGTCATTGGGTGGGGTAGTGAGGCATGTCTGTGACTTGTCATTGGGTGGGGTAGTGAGGCATGTCTGTGACTTGTCAGTGGGTGGGGTAGTGAGGCATGTCTGTGACTTGTCAGTGGTTGGGGTAGTGAGGCATGTCTGTGACTTGTCATTGGGTGGGGTAGTGAGGCATGTCTGTGACTTGTCATTGGGTGGGGTAGTGAGGCATGTCTGTGACTTGTTGGTGGGGTATTGAGATATGTATGTGATTTGTCGGTTTGTGAGTTGAATAGTGAGGTATGTCTGTTACTTGTAAGTGGGGGGTTGAGGTAAAGAGAAATGTCTGTGACTTGTCAGTGGGTGGGGTAGTGAGGAAGGCCTGGGACTTGTCAGTTTGTGCGTGGACTGTGAGGTAAGTCTGTGACTTGTAAGTGGGTGGGTGGGATAATGAGGTATGTCTGTGACTTGTCATTGGGTGGGGTAGTGAGGTATGTCTGTGACTTGTCATTTGGTGAGGTAGTGAGGCATGTCTGTGACTTGTCTGTGGGTGGGTTTGGTAGTAAGGTATGTCTGTGACTTGTCTGTGGGTGGGTTTGGTAGTAAGGTATATCTGTGACTTGTCTGTGGGTGGGTTTGGTAGTAAGGTATGTCTGTGACTTCTCATTGTGTGAGAAGTGTAGTGAGGTATGTCTGTGACTTGTCAATTTTTGAGTAGGGTAGTGAGGTATGTCTGTGCTTGGGTGGTTTAATGAGGTATGTCTGTGACTTGTAAGTGGGGGGGGTTAATGAGGTATGTGTGTGACTTGACTGTGAGTGGGTTGGTGGGGTAGTGCGATATTTCTGTGACTTTTGATTGGGTGGGTTGGTTAGTGAGGTTTGTCTGTGACTTTCAGTGGGTTGGTTTGGTAGTGAGATATGTCTGTGACTTGTCAGTGGGTTGTTGAGGTAATGAGGTATGTCTGTGACTTGTCTATGGGTGGGTAGGGTGGGGTAGTGAGGTATTTCTGTGACTTTTGATTGGGTGGGTTGGGTAGTGAGGTTTGTCTGTGACTTTTCAGTGGGTTGGTTTGGTAGTGAGGTATGTCTGTGACTTGTCAGTGGGTTAGTGGGGTAAGGAGGTATATATGTGACTTGTGAGTAGGTCGGTGGGGTAGTGATGTATGTATGTGACTTTTCAGATTGTAAGTGGTGTAATGAGGTATGTCTGTTACTTGTCATTGGGTGGGGTAGTGAGGTATATCTGTGACTTGTCATTGGGTGGGGTAGTGAGGAAGGCCTGTCACTTGTCATTGGGCGGGTTGGGTAGTGAGGAAGGCCTGGGACTTGTCAGACACTGCATTCATAGACGTCTAACAACAGAAATCTGCATAGAAACCACAGAGAAAGAAAAACATTTTCAAGGCTGAAGAAAAGAAAATCATTTTTCTCCTGTAGTTTTTATTTTATCCCAGAACATTTTTTATATTTGCAATATTTACATTGTCTTCTTACACAACACATACAGAAAGTAGAGCATATCCCAAACATAACGTGAATTCTAAATAAAATTTGGTTGTATTTTGTTTTTCCAGAATATCACAATACCTAGAGAAGCACGAACCACCTTGGTATTGAAGAATGTTACATAGACGGAGATCATCAGCCTATCAGGTTTAGAGTGGGGAGAAACGACAGCATAAACATGAATGTTAAAACCGTATTCAACAGAATAATACCAGGTTCTCTAAAGAGCCAGATGAAACACATAAGTTTGAATGACAACGCTACAGAACAGAACACAAAACATTAATCAGCTGTATCACAAATAACAACTTTTTCTCTCCCCCCCCCAAAAAAAGGTGAACAAACAAACAAAAAAAATACAGTATATATATAATTAGGCCAGCCTCAGTCTCAGCAGGAGGTGATTGTCCTAACATGAACACTGTGACAAACACATAAGAACACACACACCCTCTCTCCCAGTAGTAGTTTACAGTGTTAGTCATCATCGCAACATCATGCAAGCGCCACCGTTTTATCATGGTGAGGGGAAAGAATCCAAACGGATGTAACCAGGTCAAAACAACAGGCGGTTCACTTTATTGGGTAGTGAATGACGCTGGTGCTACTGGCCAAAAAACACTAGCAAATAAATTAACAAATAATGTGCTGTTATCTGGGTCTGCCATCCACCTTCTGCCTGTTTCTAGTGTGTGTAAGTGTGTGTGTGTGTGTGTCTAGTGTGTGTGTCTGTCTAGTGTGTGTCTAGTGTGTGTGTGTGTGTGCGCGTCTGCGTGCGCTTGGCCTCAGTGTCTAGCCCAGTGAAGAAGTCTCTCTGTTTGTCTATTGATAATGGTCAGACAAAATTAGCTTGGGGGTCCCAACTGGCGAGACAATGCCCATAACAGTTGGGAAACAAGATGGCCGCTAACTGCTGCTGTTAAAATTACTGCCGCTGCCTACAGCTGCTATGGAATGAGTTTAAATGGAGGCCATTATAGCAAAACAACTTCCCAACCATTTCCCTCAGGAGCCAAGTCGACATGGTTCATCTTCATTAGTGGACGGTGCTGAAATTGTCTTTCCTGTTTATATCTCCAAGGTTGCATCCCAAGTAGAACCCCATTCCCTACATAGTGCATTACTTTTGATCAGGGCACATAGAGAATAGGGTGCCATTTGGGACGAATGACAAATGTTTTGTTATCTGAGAGCTACGGACAGGCAAATGCAGTTTTTTTTCACATCATTACAATCGACTGTAAAACTGGCCAACAGGCCAGATTTGAAATGTTTTGGGTTGTAGGTTGTTGGCTTCTATGTTGGGCTATGCTCTAGTCTAGAGAGATGCTGATTCTCTCTTACAGAGAAAATCATTATAGGGAGATAATTGTGACCAATAAATGTCAGTTATGACTAATGCATGACCAGTGAGGGAGAGGGAGAGAGAGAGAGGGAGGGGGAGAGGGAGGAAGAGAGTGGGGGAGAGGGAGAGAGAGGAGAGATAGGGGGAGGGAGAGAGAAAGTGAGAGAGGGGAGGGAGAGAAAGGTCGAGGGAGAGAGGGGGAGAGAGGGAGGTAGGGAGAGGGTAAGGGAGGTAGGAAGAAGGAGGTAGAGGGAGAGGGGAGAGAGGGGGAGGGAGGGAGAAAGGGGAGAAAAGGGAGAGAGAGGGAGGTAGGGAGAGGGTGAGGGAGGTAGGGGGAGAGAGAGAGAGAGGGAAAGAGATGGGGAGAGAGAGGGAGGGAGAAAGGGAGGGCGGTAGGGAGAGGAAGGGGGGAGGCAGAGGGAGGGTGAGAGAGAGAGAGAGAGAGAGAGAGAGAGAGAGAGAGAGAGAGAGAGAGAGAGAGAGAGAGAGAGAGAGAGAGAGAGAGAGAGATGTAAGTGTATAGAGTTGGGTTACAATGCTTCACTGCCCACACTCTGGGTCCTGGGAATGTATTGTATTGAATAGTTGTCTGTGTAGTACCACAACACTGAGTTAGACCACAGGGACTGTATGAAGTTGAGTTTACGACTACGTCCCAAACGGCACCCTATTCCTTTTGTATAGCACTACTTTTGTCCAGAGCCCTATGTGCCCTGGTCAAAAGTAGTGCACTACATAGGGAATATTTGGGAAGCAGCCTACACTGGCCCTAGAGCCCTACAGCAGAGGACAGTTTTAGAGAACAATACCTGTATGAGAAAATCTTGAAGTAACATCAGGTAAATAGCTATAGGACTGAGGAGGATATTATATACACACACTACCGTTCAAAAGTTTGGAGTCACTTAGAAATGTCCTTGTTTCCATGAAAACATACATGAAAAGAGTTGCAAAATTAATAGGAAAAATAGTGAAGAGGTTCACAAGGTAATAAATAATGTTTTTTAATTGAAATAATAATTGTGTCGTTCAAACTTTGCTTTCGTCAAAGAATCCTCCATTTGCAGCAGTTACAGCCTTGCAGACCTTTGACACTCTAGTTGTCAATTTGTTGAGGTAACCTGAAGAGATTTCACCCCATGCTTCCTGAAGCATTTACCACAAGTTGGATTGGCTTGATGGGCACTTCTTAAGTACCATACGGTCAAGCTGCTCCCACAACAGCTCAATAGGGTTGAGATCCGGTGACTGTGCTGGCCACTCCATTATAGATAGAATACCAGCTGTCTGCTTCTTCCCTAATAGCTATGGCATAGTTTGGAGCTGTATTATGGGTAATTGTCCTGTTGTAGGAGGAAATTGGCTCCAATTAAGCGCCGTCAAAAGGGTATGGCATGGCGTTGCAAAATGGAGTGATAGCCTTCCTTCTTCAAGATCCCTTTTACCTTGTACAAATCTCCCAACTTTACCACAACCAAAGTACCCCCAGACCATCACATTGCCTCCATCATGCTTGACAGATGGCGTCAAGCACTCCTCCAGCATCTTTACATTTTTTCTGGGTCTCACGATTGTTCTTCTTTGTGATCCAAACACAAACTTAGATTTGTCCATAACACTTTTTTCCAATCTTCCTCTGTCCATTGTCTGTGTTCTTTTGCCCATCTTAATCTTGTCTTAATCAACACAACAGTTTTCAGCTGTGCTAACAGAATTGCAAAAGGGTCTTCTAATGATCAATTAGCCTTTTAAAATGATAAACTTGAATTAGCTGACACACAACGTGCCATTGGAACACAGGAGTGATGGTTGCTGATAATGGGCCTCTGTACGCCTATGTAGATATTCCATAGAAAATCTGCCGTTTCCAGCTACAATAGTCATTTACAACATTAACAATGTCTACACTGTATTTCTGATCAATTTGATGTTATTGTAATGGACAAAAAATTTGCTTTTCTTTCAAAAACAAGGACATTTCTAAGTGACCCCAAACTTTTGAACGGTAGTGGACATAGTACCAGTCAAATGTTTGGACACACCTACTCATTCAAGGGTTTTTTCTTTATTTTTACTATTTTCTACATTGTAAAACAATAGTGAAGACATCAAAGCTATGAAATAACACATATGGAATCATTTAGTAACCAAAACAGTGTTAAAGAAATCAAAATATATTTAATATTTGAAACTCTTCAAAGTAGCCAACCTTTGCCTTGATGACAGCTTTGCACATTCTTGGCATTCTCTCAACCAACTTCATGAGGTAGTCACCTGGATTGCTTTTCCAACACTGTTGAAGGAGTTCCCACATATTCTGACCACTTGTCGGCTGATTTTCCTTCACTCTGCGGTCCAACTCATACAGAGTACATTCGGAAAGTTTTCAGACCCCTTGACTTTTTCCACATTTTGTTATGTTACAGCCTTATTCTAAAATGGATTAAATTAAAAAACAATCCTCAGCAATCTACACACAATACCCCGTAATGACAAAGTGAAAACAGGTTTTTAAACAGATTTGCAATTTATAAAAAATTGAAAACAGAAATACCTTATTTACATAAGTATTCAGACCCTTTGCTATGAGACATGCAATTGAGCTCAGGTGCATCCTGTTTCTATTGATCATCCTTGAGATGTTTCTACAACTTAATTGGAGTCCACCTGTGGTAAATTCAATTGATTGGACATGTTTTGGAAAGGCACACACCTGGCTATATAAGGTCCCACAGTTGACAGTCCATGTCAGAGCAAAAACCAAGCCATGAGGTCAAAGGAATTGTCTGTAGAGCTCCGAGACAAGATTGTGTCAAGGCACAGATCTGGGGGAGAGTAACAAAAAATGTCTGCAGCATTGAAGATCCCCCAAGAACACAGTGGTCTCCATCATTCTTAAATGGAAGATGTTTGGAACCACCCAGACTCTTCCTAGAGCTGGACGCCCAGGCAAACTGAGAAATCAGGGGAGATGGGCCTTGCTCAGGGGGGTGACCAATAACCTGATGGTCACTCTGAGAGAGCTCTAGAGTTCCTCTGTGGAGATGGGAGAACCTTCCAGAAGGACAACCATCTCTGCAGCACTCCACCAATCAGGCCTTTATGGTAGAGTGGCCAGACGGAAGCCACTCAGTAAAAGGCACATGACATCCTGCTTGGAGTTTGCCAAAAAGCAACTAAAGACTCTCAGACCATGAGAAACAAGATTCTCTGGTCTGATGACACCAAAATTGAACTCTTTGGCCTGAATGCCAATTGTCATGTCTGGAGGAAACATGGCACAATCCCTACGGTGAAGCATGGTGGTGGCAGAATCATGCTGTGGGGATGTTTTTCAGCGGCAGGGACTGGGAGACTAGTCAGGATTGAGGCAAAGATGAACAGAGTAAAGAACAGAGAGATCCTTGATGAAAACCTGCTCCAGAGCTCTCAGGACCTCAGACAGGGGTGAAGGTTCACCTTCCAACAGGACAACAACTTTAAGCACACAGCCAATACAATGCAGGAGTGGCTTCGGGACAAGTCTCTGAATGTCTTTGAGTTGCCCAGCCAGAGCCCGGACTTAAACCTTATCGAACATCGTTAGATAGACCTGAAAATATCTGTGCAGCAAAGCTCCCCATTCAACCTGACAGAGCTTGAGAGGATCTGCTGGAAAGAATGGGAGAAACTCCTCAAATACAGGTGTGCCAAGCTTGTAGCGTCATACCCAAGAAGACTCGAGGCAGTAATCGCTGCCAAAGGTGCTTCAACAAAGTACTGAGTAAAGGGTCTGAATACTTATGTAAATGTAATATATATATATATTTTTTTACAAATTAGCAAACATTTCTTAAAACCTATTTTTGCTTTGTCATTATGGGGTATTGTGTGTTGATTGCTGCATTTGTTTTTTACATCCATTTTAGAATAAGGCTGTAACCTAATAAAATGTGGCAAAGGTCAAGGGGTCTGAATACTTTCCGAAGGCACTGTACATTATAGAGATTTTTTAAAAGTGGCGCTATTGCCAAAACACTATTTGATAAACTTTGAGAGAATGCCAAGAGTGTTCAAAGCTGTCATCAAGGCAAAGGGTGGCTACTTTGAAGAATCTCAAACACTTTTTTAAAATTATTTTAACACTTTTTTGGTTACTACATGATTCCATATGTGTTATTTCATAGTTCTGATGTCTTCACTATTATTCTACAATGTAGAAAATAGTAAAAATAAAGAAAAACCCTGGAATGAGGTGTGTCCAAACTTTTGACTGGTACTGTATATATTTTAAAATTCTTTCTGCATTTTGTTACGATTTATGTTAAGCCCTATTCTTTCTGAGTGAAAAAGACTTGAAGAGGAACTGTACCGGATGTGCTGACACAACTCTGCTGTAACCATGTAACACTGTAATACTGGAAACATCAAAAGAAATACAGTCTTCTGTCTACTACTAAGTATCCAGTGCTTTGTTCGAGGACTGTTCGAGGACTGTTCGGCCAAGCCAGTAGAGCTGAATACACCTTCAGGCAGGGGTTAGTGAAGGTACCTTAGAAAGTAAGAGGGGGAACCACATATAAACACTAGCTTGGATGTATGGAGGGAAGGCAGAACCATAACAGACCAAAACAAGACATTATTAGATAGATCTTATGGCGTTTCTCTTTGATAAACTGACATCGATGCCTCTTTAGGGAGGGAAACAACTGCAGCACTGTGCATCTCTCCCCAGCATCTGTCCAGTTCACCTGCAGAGGGCAGGAAATTCGCTTTTTCTCTCCTTTGAATTTATATAATTCAATTGCTGCAAACACAGTTTGTTTAGTTAGAAAAACACACACAAAGTAATTTTGTTATTAATGAATCATAGAATTGTGAGATCTGTCAATGTTTGTCAGCTTTGCTTTCTTGTTGTCATTTCAACAAACAGTAATGAACAGTTGTGAGTTTGTTGACAATAGTCCAGATAGTCTCCTTTATTTACATGAAAACATGCCTTTGGCCAGACAGTAATGTTTGATCTGACTTTAATGTTCTGAAAGTCAGAAAGCAATAAGGACCTGTTATATGACAACCCCATCAGTGGGAAGAGGGCTCTCTCTCTCTCCTTATCTGTGTCTCTCTCTCTCTCCCTCCTTTTCTCTCGCTACCTCTCCCCCGTCCTTCCCTCTCTATCTCTCTCTAGTCTAAAAGGATCTCAGACGAGTGGGCTTCATGTTGACAGAAAACCACCCAGCGTTAGGCCTTAGAACTAGGCCAATTGAAGAAGCATTTGATGGTATTTACAACAAAGGGATAGTCAGTCAGTAGCAGGGGATCCAAATAGTCAACATTTTCAAACCCTGTTTAGAAGAGACACAGAGAACTCAAGGTTTTTAGTGTTTCAGCTTATAATATTTTCAGTGAGTCCTCCAGACACTGGGGGCCCCTTGAAGTTCCTCCATTCGCTAACGTCTCAGTAATTGGCGTCCATGTTTTTCCATGTCTGTTCCCTCCCCTGTCTGTGTCTGTTTCTGTAATTGTTTGTAGAATGTTGGAGGAGCACAGCAGAGTTCAAACACCCTACAAGGGGGGGGGGGAGACAAACAGAGCAGAACAGCGGTACGGCAGAACTCAATTCTCTTCAACTTCACTCAGGTAACTTTTCCCAGAGAAATATGTATTTTTTTCTCTCTGTCCTGGTTTCCCCTTGCTCTCCTCCTCCTCCTCCTCCCTTCCTGCCTTGCCCTTCTCAGTCTGTTCATCTAATCTTTTCTGACGGGGACCACCCGTAGGGAAGCTGAAAGGGGGAGGATAAACAGATGTATGGATGAGAGAGAGAAAGACAGAGGAACATGCCCCAAAAACCTTTTCCATTGTCAGGAGAGCTGTTATGTTCCGGAGAGGGGCAGTTCTAATCTCTGGCATTAGAGCTGTGTTCTTTGAGAGTGGTGGTTCATCCTTCCTTTCCTCTTCTGTGGTTCCTCTGGTTGTCCAGGAGAAGAACGGAGGGACGGAGGGATGGAGGGAGAAGGAGGAATATGTCCCCAAAAAGTTTCCATGCCAGTGGCAGTGTTCCATTCCCGGAAGAGACAGTTCCTAGTTCTCCTGCTTTTCCCCCGTTGGTCTGGTCCGGGAGGTTAGACGCTGCTATACGTGTCCAGGTTTGGAGAGGTAGGCGATGAGAGCCACCACCACCCCAACGTAGACCCCTGTCCCGATGGTGATGGAAAGGGCCGCTAGGAACAGCGCTCTCCGGGACGCGATGCTCGCCAGCGGGAAGTCACCCTTCGTCACCGCCTTACTGGTCTGGAAGAAGGGAACAGAGGAGAGAGAGATGAGTGAGATTTCACCTTGGAAACATAATAGAACTGTGGAAAAGCTCATCATGGATTGTGGGATTGATAAATGGCAGTTAGGAGTCTTGTCATATGATGTAAGAGGTGAAAATGGTAGTTAGGACTAAACAAGTCTTGGGACATAAGACTTTAAAACTGGCAATTAGGAGTAGTCAAGCCTTGTGCGATACAGGTAACTGCCAAAATAAAGGAAACACGAGTAAATAAAGGATACAAAGTGTATTGAAAGCAGGTGCTTTCACACAGGTGTGGTTCCTGAGCAATTAACAACCCATTATGCTTAGCATTAAAATGTATAAAAAAGCTTGCCCATTATTTTGGTTACCATGGCTACGTGCCCATAGGATGACAATGCCCCCATCCGCAGGGCACGAGCGGTCACTGAGCGATTTTATGAGCAAGAAAACGATATAAACCATATGCCATGGCCGTCTCAGTTACCAGATGTCAACCCAATTGAACACTTCTAGGAGATTCTGGAGCGGCGCCTGAGACAGTGTTTTCCACCACCATCAACAGAACCACGCAGAATGGTGTTGCATCACTCCTATTGTGTTCCAGACACTTGTAGAATCTACGCCAAGGCACCCTGAAGCTGATTGGCTCGTGGTGGCCCAATGCCCTATTAAGACACTTTATGTTGGTGTTTCCTGTATTTCTATTAAGAAAGGGAAAGGGGAGGGGGGTACAACTGAATGCCTTCAACTGAAATGTTTCTTCTGCATTTAACCCAACCCCTAGGCTGCCTGGTGTTTTCTTTATATTGGCTGTTACCTGTAGGGGCAGTCTCAAATAGAAGCCAGAGAATGGATTGGTGAACAATGAACGATGTCTACTGACGTTGCATTCATTTTCAGCGTAATACTTTGACATGACCCGTGTGTTTTCAGAGAGAACACCAATTCCTCTTGGACGACTCTTACCAGAACCATGAATAGCTGTCTGTCTGTCTGTCTGTCAGTAAAATCCTGCCAGTTATTCTGAAGAAAACATGTCTTAAGAGATTTTGAGAATGACGAATGATGATTTTGGATGTGTCGTTCATTTTAAACTCCTTTAAAAGAATGTACATAACCGGTTGTCACGTCCAGGCCTGAGATGACAGGCTGGAGTGTTTTTCTGTTCTAGGTTATATATTTCTATGTTGGGGTAATGGTTCCCAATTAGAGGCAGCTGAGTGTCGTTGTCTCTAATTGGGAACCATATATATGTTTGTAGTTTTCACTTGGGGTTTGTGGGTTATTGTTTGGTCATAGCTGTGTGTTTTGTCAGTTATGGTTTCAACGTCATGGTCTTCGTTTGTTTATTTTGCCCAGTTACGTGTGTTTCGTTTCGTAAAATAAAACATGTATACTGGATGCCTCGCTGCACCTTGGTCTGTCTATCCCGAAGATCGTGACAGAATAACCCACCAAAAGAAGACCAAGCAGCGAGAGACCCGGGAGTACTGGACCTGGGAGGAGGAATTATTTAGGGACGGACCCTGGGCCCAGCCTGGAGAGTATCGTCGGCCAAGAGAGGAGCTGGAAGCAGCGGCGGCGGAGCGGCGCAGGTATGAGAGGCTATACGGAGCATGGGATCCGGAGAGGGAAAAGTTCATTGGAACTCGCCTGGCACGGAAGCCCGAAAGGCAGCCCCAAAAACTTTTTTTGGGGGGGCACACGAGGAGGATGGCCGGTTCAGGAGGGACTCCTGAGCAAACTCCTCGTGCTTTGTGGAGAGAGCGTTGGGGAGAGCGTCGCACGGAAAGGACACCGTGCTATGCAGTTTTGCGCACGGTTTCTCCTGTGCGCGTTCACAGCCCGGTGCGAGAGATTCCAGCGCCACTCATCTGTCAGGCTACGATGAGTGTGCAGCCTGGTAGAGTGGTGCCGGCTCAGCGCTCCTGGTCTACGGTGCGCCTCCTAGGACCAATATATCCTGCACCGGTTCTGCATACAGTGTCTCCGGTACGTGTCCACAGCCCAGTGCGAGAGATCCCAGCGCCACTCGTCTGTCAGGCCAAGGTCAGTGTGCAGCCTGGTAGAGTGGTGCCAGCTCTGCGCGCTAGGTCTCCAGTGCGTCTCCTAGGACCAAGATATCCTGCACCGGTCCTACGGGCAGAATCTCCGGTTCGCATCCACAGCCCAGTACGTCCTGTCCCTGCTCCACGCTCCAGGCGCCGCCAGTGAGGGTCCCCAGCCCGGCACCGCCAGTGAGGGTCCCCAGCCCGGCGCCGCCAGAGCGGGCCCCCAGCCCGGGGCAGCCAGTGAGGGCCCTCAGTCCAGCAAATGGCCCAGGGCCTCCTTCGGACCAGCACGGCCAGCACCAGGAGCCGCCACCTGGGACAAAAAAAACCACCCGAAGACCCCCCCATGGACTTTTGGGTGGCGCGGTCGGAGTCCACGCCTTTGGGGGGGGGGGTACTGTCACGTCCAGGCCTGAGATTACAGGCTGGAGTGTTTTGGTTTCGTTTTTGGTGTAGGGTTTTTCTGTTCTAGGTTATATATTTCTATGTTGGGGTAATGGTTCCCAATTAGAGGCAGCTGAGTGTCGTTGTCTCTAATTGGGAACCATATATATATAAACACAGACTTCATATTTGGCATGTTTTTAAGAGATTTCTAGGCAAACTAAACATGTTTTCATGCATAATTATGTTTTTCATTCTTAATAGCCAATTCAATTGCATTGAAAAACAAGGGCATTTTATTTTGAAGGACATGTAGGTTATTTCATACACAACTGACTGCTCGAGTATTTACACATGGAAGAGTAACGCTTAGCTAACACTAATTTTAACCTCCTGTCTGTGTCCCAAATGTCACAATTTTCCCTTTATAGTGCACTACTTTTGATCAGCGTCCTACAGTATGTGCACTGTGTAGGGAATAGGGTGCCATTTGAGATAGACTCAAGAGGCTAAAATTATGTATTTGTTAGCTAACCGTTACTCTTCCAGCTGACAGTTGTGTATGAAATAACATACAGTGAGGGGAAAAAAGTATTTGATCCCCTGCTGATTTTATACGTTTGCCCACTGACAAAGAAATGATCAGTCTATAGAAAAACAACAAAACAAAACAGAAAAACACATGTGAAAAATTTTATAAATTGATTTGCATTTTAATGAGGGAAATAAGTATTTGACCCCCTCTCAATCAGAAAGATTTCTGGCTCCCAGGTGTCTTTTATACAGGTAACGAGCTGAGATTAGGAGCACACTCTTAAAGGGAGAGAGGCAGTCCACAGAGGCAATCAATCAATCAGATTCCAAACTCTCCACCATGGCCAAGACCAAAGAGCTCTCCAAGGATGTCAGGGACAAGATTGTAGACCTACACAAGGCTGGAATGGGCTGTGACAACAGTTGGTGCGATTATTCGCAAATGGAAGAAACACAAAATAACTGTCAATCTCCCTCAGCCTGGGGCTCCATGCAAGATCTCACCTCATGGAGTTGCAATGATCATGAGAACTGTGAGGAATCAGCCCAGAACTACACGGGAGGATCTTGTCAATGATTTCAAGGCAGCTGGGACCATAGTCACCAAGAAAACAATTGGTAACACACTACACCGTGAAGGACTGAAAGTCCATTAATTTATTATGAACTGTCTTCCATTAATTTATTATGAACTGTCTTCTGTTGATTTTTTTATCAACTGTCTTCTGTTGATTTATTATGGACTGTCTTCTGTTAATTTATTATCAGGTAACATTAGGTCATGGCCACAGATGTGATGCTATTTTAGCTCATAGATGCTACTGTAGATCATAGATGCTACTGTAGATCATAGATTCTACTGTAGCTCATAGATACTACTGTAGCTCATAGATGCAACTGTAGCTCATAGATACTACTGTAGATTATAGATGCTACTGTAGCTCATAGATGCTACTGTAGATTATAGATGCTACTGTAGATTATAGATACTACTGTAGCTCATAGATAATACTGTAGATTATAGAAGCTACTGTGGCTCATAGATGCTACTGTAGCTCATAGATGCTACTGTAGCTCATAGATACTACTGTAGCTCTTAGATGCTACTGTAGCTCATAGATGCTACTGTAGCTCATAGATACAACTGTAGATCATAGATGCTACTGTAGATCATAGATGCAACTGTAGCTCATAGATACTACTGTAGATTATAGATGCTACTGTAGCTCATAGATGCTACTGTAGATCATAGATGCTACTGTAGCTCACAGATGCAACTGTAGCTCATAGATACTACTGTAGATTATAGATGCTACTGTAGCTCATAGATGCTACTGTAGATTATAGCTGCTACTGTAGCTCATAGATACTACTGTAGATCATAGATGCTACTGTAGATCATAGATGCTACTGTAGCTCATAGATGCTACTGTAGCTCATAGTTACTTTCTATCCCAGGGATTATAGGAAAATGTGACAGTTGTGGGCAACTGATTTCGCTGAGGAAAATTTATGTCACTCAAATTACTGATATAGTCAAAAACGTGGTCATAAAAAAGCTGAGGTCAATTTTGGCCAAATTCTGTCCTGCCAATCTCAAACTCCACGGTGGTAGTGACACCGCAACACTGCAATGCAGTGCCTTAGACCGCTGTGCCACTTGGGAGGCGAAATGTATGAACCGGTGCGACAATAGAATCTAGGGGGTTTTAGACAGAGATTTAATGTGACATCTTTATTTGGTCTAAACACACACAGACAGGCAGGCAGACAGACAGACACACACAGACAGACAGACAGTGGACTGATCAATGTTGAAGGGCAGTGGACCCACACAATAAAGGCCCCTAATTGAATCTCTTTAATGAAGCCGTTTATTAAACAGCATTGTAATTGATTAATCAATCCGTAGGTTGGCTTCAGATTCATAATTATGTTGTAGCGTGAGGCTGGTCTCCCTGTGGAGTGTCAGGCTTAGAAGGACGTAGTGAATGGACGGAGTGTGTTTGTGTGTGTGTGTGTGTGTGTGTGTGTGTGTGTGTGTGTGTGTGTGTGTGTGACAGTATGAGTTCTGTGTATGCATAGCTGTGTATGACATTACCTGCATGTGTTTATGTGTACATTGTGTATTACAGTGTGTGTACATTGTGTATTACAGTGTGTGTACTGTACATTGTGTATTACAGTGTGTGTACATTGTGTATTACAGTGTGTGTACAGTGTGTGTACTGTACATTGTGTATTACAGTGTGTGTACATTGTGTATTACAGTGTGTGTACTGTACATTGTGTATTACAGTGTGTGTACTGTACATTGTGTATTACAGTGTGTGTACTGTACATTGTGTATTACAGTGTGTGTACATTGTGTATTACAGTGTGTGTACTGTACATTGTGTATTACAGTGTGTGTACATTGTGTATTACAGTGTGTGTACTGTACATTGTGTATTACAGTGTGTGTACTGTACATTGTGTATTACAGTGTGTGTACATTGTGTATTACAGTGTGTGTACTGTACATTGTGTATTACAGTGTGTGTACATTGTGTATTACAGTGTGTGTACATTGTGTATTACAGTGTGTGTACTGTACATTGTGTATTACAGTGTGTGTACATTGTGTATTACAGTGTGTGTACATTGTGTATTACAGTGTGTGTACTGTACATTGTGTATTACAGTGTGTGTACATTGTGTATTACAGTGTGTGTACATTGTGTATTACAGTGTGTGTACTGTACATTGTGTATTACAGTGTGTGTACATTGTGTATTACAGTGTGTGTACTGTACATTGTGTATTACAGTGTGTGTACTGTACATTGTGTATTACAGTGTGTGTACATTGTGTATTACAGTGTGTGTACTGTACATTGTGTATTACAGTGTGTGTACATTGTGTATTACAGTGTGTGTACATTGTGTATTACAGTGTGTGTACATTGTGTATTACAGTGTGTGTACATTGTGTATTACAGTGTGTGTACTGTACATTGTGTATTACAGTGTGTGTACTGTACATTGTGTATTACAGTGTGCTGTACATTGTGTATTACAGTGTGTGTACTGTACATTGTGTATTACAGTGTGTGTACATTGTGTATTACAGTGTGTGTACATTGTGTATTACAGTGTGTGTACATTGTGTATTACAGTGTGTGTACATTGTGTATTACAGTGTGTGTACTGTACATTGTGTATTACAGTGTGTGTACTGTACATTGTGTATTACAGTGTGTGTACTGTACATTGTGTATTACAGTGTGTGTACTGTACATTGTGTATTACAGTGTGTGTACATTGTGTATTACAGTGTGTGTACATTGTGTATTACAGTGTGTGTACATTGTGTATTACAGTGTGTGTACATTGTGTATTACAGTGTGTGTACATTGTGTATTACAGTGTGTGTACTGTACATTGTGTATTACAGTGTGTGTACTGTACATTGTGTACATTGTGTATTACAGTGTGTGTACATTGTACATTGTGTATTACAGTGTGTACATTGTGTATTACAGTGTGTGTACATTGTGTATTACAGTGTGTGTACATTGTGTATTACAGTGTGTGTACTGTACATTGTGTATTACAGTGTGTACTGTACATTGTGTATTACAGTGTGTGTACATTGTGTATTACAGTGTGTGTACATTGTGTATTACAGTGTGTGTACATTGTGTATTACAGTGTGTGTACATTGTGTATTACAGTGTGTGTACTGTACATTGTGTATTACAGTGTGTGTACTGTACATTGTGTATTACAGTGTGTGTACATTGTGTATTACAGTGTGTGTACATTGTGTATTACAGTGTGTGTACTGTACATTGTGTATTACAGTGTGTGTACATTGTGTATTACAGTGTGTGTACATTGTGTATTACAGTGTGTGTACTGTACATTGTGTATTACAGTGTGTGTACATTGTGTATTACAGTGTGTGTACTGTACATTGTGTATTACAGTGTGTGTACTGTACATTGTGTATTACAGTGTGCTGTACATTGTGTATTACAGTGTGTGTACTGTACATTGTGTATTACAGTGTGTGTACATTGTGTATTACAGTGTGTACATTGTGTATTACAGTGTGTGTACATTGCGTATTACAGTGTGTGTACTGTACATTGTGTATTACAGTGTGTGTACACTGTGTATTACAGTGTGTGTACATTGTGTATTACAGTGTGTGTACATTGTGTATTACAGTGTGTGTACACTGTGTATTACAGTGTGTGTACATTGTGTATTACAGTGTGTGTACATTGTGTATTACAGTGTGTGTACATTGTGTATTACAGTGTGTGTACATTGTGTATTACAGTGTGTGTACATTGTGTATTACAGTGTGTGTATTACAGTGTGTGTACACTGTGTATTACAGTGTACTGTACATTGTGTATTACAGTGTGTGTACATTGTGTATTACAGTGTGTGTACATTGTGTATTACAGTGTGTGTACACTGTGTATTACAGTGTGTGTACACTGTGTATTACAGTGTGTGTACACTGTGTATTACAGTGTGTGTACATTGTGTATTACAGTGTGTGTGCTGTACATTGTGTATTACAGTGTGTGTACACTGTGTATTACAGTGTGTGTACATTGTGTATTACAGTGTGTGTACATTGTGTATTACAGTGTGTGTACATTGTGTATTACAGTGTGTGTACATTGTGTATTACAGTGTGTGTACATTGTGTATTACAGTGTGTGTACATTGTGTATTACAGTGTGTGTACATTGTGTATTACAGTGTGTGTACATTGTGTATTACAGTGTGTGTACATTGTGTATTACAGTGTGTGTACTGTACATTGTGTATTACAGTGTGTGTACATTGCGTATTACAGTGTGTGTACTGTACATTGTGTATTACAGTGTGTGTACATTGTGTATTACAGTGTGTGTACATTGTGTATTACAGTGTGTGTACATTGTGTATTACAGTGTGTGTACTGTACATTGTGTATTACAGTGTGTGTACTGTACATTGTGTATTACAGTGTGTGTACTGTACATTGTGTATTACAGTGTGTGTACTGTACATTGTGTATTACAGTGTGTGTACATTGTGTATTACAGTGTGTGTACATTGTGTATTACAGTGTGTGTACATTGTGTATTACAGTGTGTGTACATTGCGTATTACAGTGCGTGTACATTGTGTATTACAGTGTGTGTACATTGTGTATTACAGTGTGTGTACATTGTGTATTACAGTGTGTGTACATTGTGTATTACAGTGTGTGTACATTGTGTATTACAGTGTGTGTACACTGTGTATTACAGTGTGTGTACATTGTGTATTACAGTGTGTGTACTGTACATTGTGTATTACAGTGTGTGTACATTGTGTATTACAGTGTGTGTACATTGTGTATTACAGTGTGTGTACATTGTGTATTACAGTGTGTGTACATTGTGTATTACAGTGTGTGTACATTGTGTATTACAGTGTGTGTACTGTACATTGTGTATTACAGTGTGTGTACATTGTGTATTACAGTGTGTGTACTGTACATTGTGTATTACAGTGTGTGTACATTGTGTATTACAGTGTGTGTACATTGTGTATTACAGTGTGTGTACATTGTGTATTACAGTGTGTGTACATTGTGTATTACAGTGTGTGTACTGTACATTGTGTATTACAGTGTGTGTACTGTACATTGTGTATTACAGTGTGTGTACTGTACATTGTGTATTACAGTGTGTGTACTGTACATTGTGTATTACAGTGTGTGTACTGTACATTGCGTATTACAGTGTGTGTACTGTACATTGTGTATTACAGTGCGTGTACTGTACATTGTGTATTACAGTGTGTGTACTGTACATTGTGTATTACAGTGTGTGTACTGTACATTGTGTATTACAGTGTGTGTACTGTACATTGTGTATTACAGTGTGTGTACTGTACATTGTGTATTACAGTGTGTGTACATTGTGTATTACAGTGTGTGTACTGTACATTGTGTATTACAGTCTGTGTACTGTACATTGTGTATTACAGTGTGTGTACTGTACATTGTGTATTACAGTGTGTGTACTGTACATTGTGTATTACAGTGTGTGTACTGTACATTGTGTATTACAGTGTGTGTACTGTACATTGTGTATTACAGTGTGTGTACTGTACATTGTGTATTACAGTGTGTGTACATTGTGTATTACAGTGTGTGTACTGTACATTGTGTATTACAGTGTGTGTACATTGCGTATTACAGTGCGTGTGCTGTACATTGTGTATTACAGTGTGTGTACATTGTGTATTACAGTGTGTGTGCTGTACAGTTTGTATTACAGTGTGTGTACACTGTGTATTACAGTGTGTGTGTGTACACTGTGTATTACAGTGTGTGTACTGTACATTGTGTATTACAGTGTGTGTACATTGCGTATTACAGTGCGTGTGCTGTACATTGTGTATTACAGTGTGTGTACATTGTGTATTACAGTGTGTGTGCTGTACAGTTTGTATTACAGTGTGTGTACACTGTGTATTACAGTGTGTGTGCTGTACATTGTGTATTACAGTGTGTGTACATTGTGTATTACAGTGTGTGTACACTGTGTATTACAGTGTGTGTACTGTACATTGTGTATTACAGTGTGTGTGTGTACACTGTGTATTACAGTGTGTGTAGTGTACATTGTGTATTACAGTGTGTGTACATTGCGTATTACAGTGTGTGTATATTGTTTAGTACAGTGTGTGTGACTAGTGAATAGGAGTAGCTCTATGAGTAACTACAATGTTCACAATTTTCCTTGAATCCTTTTGAGAAGTAAACTGCTGAACCATTACCGCTATCTGTGAGAGAGAGAGAGAGAGAGAGAGAGAGAGAGAGAGAGAGAGAGAGAGCTGTATTTAGTCTGTTGTTTGATTATGACTCATGAGTTTATTTTGACTCAGACTTTATTATAATTCAAAGTATTAGCAAGAAACTCTTTAGGTATCTTATTTGCATTATCAATGAATGCATTGCAGTCTATGAACTCAGAAGCCACTAGGCTACCTGCCGCTCCAATGAACCACTAGGCTACCTACCACCCCATTGAACCACTAGGCTACCTACCACCCCATTGAACCACTAGGCTACCTACCGCCCCAATGAACCACTAGGCTACCTACCGCCCCAATGAACCACTAGGCTACCTGCCGCCCCAATGAACCACTAGGCTACCTACCGCCCCAATGAACCACTAGGCTACCTACCGCCCCATTGAACCACTAGGCTACCTACCTCCCCAATGAACCACTAGGCTACCTACCTCCCCATTGAACCACTAGGCTACCTGCCGCCCCATTGAACCACTAGGCTACCTACCGCCCCAATGAACCACTAGGCTACCTACCACCCCATTGAACCAATAGGCTACCTACCTCACCATTGAACCACTAGGCTACCTGCCGCCCCAATGAACCACTAGGCTACCTGCCGCCCCATTGAACCACTAGGCTACCTGCCGCCCCAATGAACCACTAGGCTACCTACCGTCTCAATGAACCACTAGGCTACCTACCGTCCCAATGAACCACTAGGCTACCTACCGCCCCAAATGAACCACTAGGCTACCTACCGTCCCAATGAACCACTAGGCTACCTACCGTCCCAATGAACCACTAGGCTACCTACCGCCCCATTGAACCACTAGGCTACCTACCGCCCCAAATGAACCACTAGGCTACCTACAGCCCCAAATGAACCACTAGGCTACCTACCGCCCCAAATGAACCACTAGGCTAGCTACCACCCCAATAAACCACTAGGCTACCTACCTCCCCAATGAACCACTAGGCTACCTACCGTCCCAATGAACCACTAGGCTACCTACCGCCCCAATGAACCACTAGGCTACCTACCTCCCCATTGAACCACTAGGCTACCTGCCGCCCCAATGAACCACTAGGCTACCTACCGCCACAATGAACCACTAGGCTACCTACCGCCCCAATGAACCACTAGGCTACCTACCTCCCCAATGAACCACTAGGCTACCTACCGCCCCAATGAACCACTAGGCTACCTACCGCCCCATTGAACCACTAGGCTACCTAACGTCCCAATGAACCACTAGGCTACCTAACGTCCCATTGAACCACTAGGCTACCTACCGCCCCATTAACCACTAGGCTACCTACCGCCCCAATGAACCACTAGGCTGCCTACCGTCCCAATGAACCACTAGGCTACCTACCGTCCCAATGAACCACTAGGCTACCTACCGCCCCAATGAAGAGATCATCTCAGACTCGGATACTCTAGTCACTGTATTATCAGTCTCTATGTGTGTATAGAGCAGTGAGGGGATGGTGATTCAAACCGTAGAATAAACTTACTGAAGTTAAATCGTTTTTCTCTCTCCAACACCTCTCCCTCTCTCGTTCTGTCTCTCTCTCCCTTCACTGTAGGGGACGGTAATTCATACCGTAGCTCTAAAGTTATTGGATTAAGGAGTCTGAAGTTTTTACACAAGTTGTAGCTGGCTTGACGCCGGGCTGAGGGTGGAAATATAGGCATGGATGTTCCTCTCTTACTTAGGGCTACTAGTCACAGCTACAAACTGTAATACTTAAGGCTACTAGTCACAGATACATAATACTTGGGGCTACTAGTCACAGATACATCATACTTAGTGCTACTAGTCACAGCTACAAACTGTAATACTTAAGGCTACTAGTCACAGATACATAATACTTGGGGCTACTAGTCACAGCTACATAATACTTGGGGCTACTAGTCACAGCTACATAATACTTAGAGCTACTAGTCACAGCTACATAATACTTAGAGCTACTAGTCACAGATACATAATACTTAGAGCTACTAGTCACAGCTACATAATACTTAGAGCTACTAGTCACAGCTACATAATACTTAGAGCTACTAGTCACAGCTACATAATACTTAGAGCTACTAGTCACAGCTACATAATACTTAGAGCTACTAGTCACAGATACATACTACGTAGAGCCGCTCTCTCTCTCTTTTCTCTTCTCTCTCCCATCTCTTCTCATCCTCTCTCTTTCTCTCCCTCTCTCCTCTTTCTTCTCTCATTTTTCCCCCTCACTCTTTCTTCTCTCCCTCTCTCTCTCTTCTTTCCCTCTCTCTCTCGTATCTCCCTCTCTTCTTTCAATTCAAATCAAAATAAAATAAAATACACATGGTTAGCAGATGTTAATGCGAGTGTAGCAAAATGCTTGTGCTTCTAGTTCCGACCGTGCAGTAATATCTAACAAGTAATCTAACAATTTCACAACAACTACCTTATACACACAAGTGTAAAGGAATGAATAAGAGTATGTACATATAAATATATGGATGAGCTATGGCCGAACGGCATAGGCAAGATGCAGTAGTTGATATAGAGTACAGTATAAAAATATGAAATGAGTAATGTAGGATATGTAAACATTATATGAAGTGGCATTGTTTAAAGTGGCTAGTGATACATTTATTACATCAAATGTTTTATTATTAAAGAGAATATAGATTTGAGTCGATGGCCGAACGGCATAGGCAAGATGCAGTAGATGGTATAGAGTACAGTATATACATATGAGATGAGTAATGTAGGATATGTAAACATTATATAAAGTGGCATTGTTTAAAGTGGCTAGTGATACATTCATTACATCCAATTTTTTATTATTAAAGTGGCTAGAGATTTGAGACAGTATGTTGGCAGCAGCCACTCAATGTTAGTGATGGCTGTTTAACAGTCTGATGGCCTTGAGATAGAAGCTGTTCTCGGTCCCAGCTTTGATGCACCTGTACTGACCTCACCTTCTGGATGATAGCGGGGTGAACAGGCAGTGGCTCGGTTGGTTGTTGTCCTTGATGATCTTTTTGGCCTTCCTGTGACATCGGGTGGTGTAGGTGTCCTGGAGGGCAGGTAGTTTACCCCCGGTGATGCGTTGTGCAGACCTCACTACCCTCTGGAGAGCCTTACGGTTGTGGGCGGAGAAGTTGCCGTACCAGGCAGTGATACAGCCCGACAGGATGCTCACGATTGTGCATCTGTAAAAGTTTGTGAGTGTTTTTGGTGATAAGCCGAATTTCTTCAGCCTCATGAGGTTGAAGAGGCGCTGTTGCGACTTCTTCACCACGCTGTCTGTAGGTGGACCATTTCAGTTTCTTTCCTGAAGTCCACAATCATCTCCTTTGTTTTGTTGACATTGAGTGAGAGGTTATTTTCCTGACACCACACTCCGAGGGCCCTCACCTCCTCCCTGTAGGCCGTCTCGTCGTTGTTGGTAATCAAGCCTACCACTGTAGTGTCGTCTGCAAACTTGATAATTGAGTTGGAGGCGTGCTTGACCATGCAGTCATGGATGAACAGGGGAGGGCTGAGAACTCACCCTTGTGGGGCCCCAGTGTTGAGGATCAGCGGGGTGGAGATGTTACTTCCTACCCTCACTACCTGGGGGGCGGCCCGTCAGGAAGGCCAGGACCCAGTTGCACAGGGTGGGGTTGAGACCTAGGGTATCGAGCTTAATGACGAGTTTGGAGGGTACTATGGTGTTAAATGCTGAGCTGTAGTCGATGAACAGCATTCTTACATAGGTATTCCTCTTGTCCAGATGGGTTAGGGCAGTGTGTAGTGTGATTGCGATTGCGTCGTCTGTGGACCTATTGGGACGGTAAGCAAATTGGAGTGGGTCTAGGGTGTCTGGTAGGATGGAGGTGATAGGATCCTTGACTAGTCTCTCAAAGCACTTCATGATGACGAAAGTGAGTGCTACGGGGCGATAGTCATTTAGCTCAGTTACCTTAGCTTTCTTGGGAACAGGAACAATGGTGGCCCTCTTGAAGCATGTGGGAACAGAAGACTGGGATAAGGATTGATTGGATACGTCTGTAAAAACACCAGCCAGCTGGTCTGCGCATGCTCTGAGGGCGCGGCCAGGGATGCCATCTGGGCTGGCAGCCTTGCGAGGGTTAACCCGTTTAAATGTTTTACTCATATTGGCTGCGGTGAAGGAGAGCCCGCAGGTTTTGTGTCGGTGGCACTGTATTGTCCTCAAAGCGAGCAAAGAAGTGGTTTAGTTTGTCTGGGAGCAAGACATCGTGGTCCGCGATTGACTGTAGACCCTGCCACATACCGCTCGTGTTTGAGCCGTTGATTTGCGACTCTACTTTGTCTCTATACTGACGCTTAGCTTGTTTGATTGCCTTGCGGAGGGTATAGCTACACTGTTGGTATTCAGTCATGTTTCCGGTCACCTTACCCTGATTAAAAGCAGTAGTTCGCGCTTTCAGTTTTGCGCGAATGCTGCCATCAATCCACGGTTTCTGGTTGGGGAAGGTTTCAATAGCCGCTGTGATTACAACATCACCGATGCACTTGCTAATAAACTCGCTCACCGAATCAGCGTATTCATCAATGTTATTGTCCAACGCTATGTGGAACATATCCCAGTCCACGTGATTGAAGCAATCTTGAAGCATGGAATCAGATTGGTTGGAACAGACCTGAGCACGGGCGTTTCCTGTTTTAGTTTCGGCTTGTAGGCTGGGAGCAACAAAATGGAGTTGTAGTCAGACTTGTCGAAAGGAGGGCGGAGAATAGCCTTGTATGCGTCGCGGAAGTTAGAATAACAATTCTCTTGGTAGATAATGCGGTCGGCATTTGATTGTAAGGAATTCTAGGTCAGGTGAACAAAAGGACGAGTTCCTGTATGTTGTTATGATCACAGATTACCAGATAGATGTTTGTTTCTGTCGGCGGGATGCGTGAAGAAACCAGGTGACTGTACCGACTCTGATAACGTATCCCGAGTGAGCAATGTTTCCGTGAAGCAAAGAACATTGCAATCTCTGATGTCTCTCTGGAAGGCAACCCATGCTCGGATTTCGTCTACCTTGTTGTCAAGACTGGACATTGGTGAGTAGTATACTCGGGAGCGGTGCGCGATGTGCCCATCTACGGAGCCTGACCAGAAGACCGCCCCGTCTGCCCCTTCTCCTGCGGCGCCGTTGTTTTGGGTCGCCGGCTGGGATCCGGTCTATTGTCCTGGGTGATGGACCAAACAGAGGATCCGCTTCGGGAAAGTCATATTCCTGGTCGTAATATTGGTAAGTTGACGTTGCTCTTATATCCAATAGTTACTCCCGGCTGTATGTAATAAAACTTAAGATTTCCTGGGGTAACAATGTAAGAAATAATACATAAAAAAACAAAATACTGCATAGATTCTTAAGAACACGGAGCGAGGCAGCTATCTCAGTCGGCGCCAGCGCAGAAGGGACTTTATTGGGAAACATATGTTAACATTGTCAAAGCAAGTGAAGTAGATAATATACAAAAGTGAAATATACAATGAAAATGAACGGTAAACATTACACTCACAGAAGTTCAAAAAAAATAAAGACGTTACAAATGTCATATTATGTATATATACAGTGTTGTAACGATGTGCAAATGGTTAAAGTACAAAAGGTAAAAATAAATAAACACAAATATGGGTTGTTCTTCACTGGTTGCCCTTTTCTTGAGGCAACAGGTCACAAATCGTGCTGCTGTGATGGCACACTGTGGTATTTCACCCAGTAGATATGGGAGTTTATCAAAATCGGGTTTGTTTTCGAATTCTTTGTGGGATCTGTGTAATCTGAGGGAAATATGTGTCTCTAATATGGTAATACATTTGGCAGGAGGTTAGGAAGTGCAGCTCAGTTTCCACTTCACTTTATGGGCAGTGTGCACATAGCCTGTCTTCTCTTGAGAGCCAGGTCTGCCTACGGCGGCCTTTCTCAATAGCAAGGCCATGCTCACTGTACATAGTCAAAGCTTTCCTTAAGATTGGGTCAGTCACAGTGGTCAGGTATTCTGCCACTGTGTACTCTCTGTTTAGGGCCAAATAGCATTCTGGTTTGCTCTGTTTTTTTGTGAATTCTTTCCAATGTGTCAAGTAATTATCTTTTTGTTTTCTCATGATTTGGTTGGGTCTAATTGTGTTGCTGTCCTGGGGCTCTGTGGGGTCTGTTTGTGTTTGTGAACAGAGCCCCAGGACCAGCTTGCTTAGGTGACTCTTCTCCAGGTTAATCTCTCTGTAGGTGATGGCTTTGCTATGGAACGTTTGGGAATCGCTTCCTTTTAGGTGGTTGTAGAATTTAACATCTCTTTTCTGGATTTTGATCATTAGCGGGTATTGGCTTAATTCTGCTCTGCGTGCAATATTTTGTGTTTTACGTTGTACACAGAGGATATTTTTACAGAATTCTGCATGCAGAGTCTTAATTTAATGTTTGTCCCATTTTGTGAATTTTTGGTTGGTGAGTGGACCCCAGACCTCACAACCATAAAGGGCAATGGGTTCTATAACTGATTCAAGTATTTTTAGCCAGATCCTAATTGGTATGTTGAATTTTATGTTCCTTTTGATGGCATAGAATGCCCTTCTATCCTTGTCTCTTATTGTTCACAACTTTGTGGAAGTTACTTGCAGCTCTGATGTTTAGGCCAAGGTATGTATCGTTTTTTGTGTGCTCCAGGGAAACGGTGTCTAGATGGAATTTGTATTTGTGGTCCTGGCAACTGGATCTTTTTTGGAACACCATTATTTTGGTCTTACTGAGATTTACTGTCAGGGCCCAGGTCTGGCAGAATCTGTGCAGAAGATCTAGGTGCTGCTGTAGGCCCTCCTTGGTTGGTGACCTAAGCACCAGATCATCAGCAAACAGTAAACATTTGACTTCAGATTCTAGTAGGGTGAGGCCGGGTGCTGCAGACTGTTCTAGTGCCCTCACCAATTCGTTGATATATATGTTAAAGAGGGTGGGGCTTAAGCTGCATCCCTGTCTCACCCCACGGCCCTGTGGGAAGAAATTATTATTTTTTTGCCTATTTTTACCACACACTTGTTGTTTGTGTACATGGATTTTATAATGTTGTATGTTTTTCACCCAACACCACTTTCCATCAATTTGTATAGCAGACCCTCATGCCAAATTGAGTAGAAGGCTTTTTTGAAATCAACAAAGCATGAGAAGACTTTGCATTTGTTTTGGTTTGTTTGTTTGTCAATTAGTGCAGGGTGAATACGTGGTCTGTCGTATAATATTTTGGTAAAAAGCCAATTTGACATTTTCTCAGTACATTGTTTTCACTGAGGAAATGTACGAGTCTACTGTTAATGATAATGCAGAGGATTTTCCCAAAGTTGCTGTTGATGCATATCCCACGGTAGTTATTGGGGATCAACCAGACTAAAACACAGATAATGACTTGGTGTAAAAGATGGAGACTCATGATTAACCAGACAAAAACATTTTAGAAAACCAGGTACTAAGAGAAGTGTTTTTCAGTTTTGTTTTGGTAAAGACATTCTTTAGTATACTAGCAATTATAAATATGTGGGTCTTTATTTTGATGAACATGTTACCTTTTTATACGGAACATCTGCCCTGGCCTGACTCAGCAAGTAGAGCTCTTTGGGGAGTTATAGGAAAAACAAAAACACTAAAAGATATTGGTTTTGCTACGTATTCCAAACTGTATCAGATGTGTGTCCTGATCTGGACTATTCAACAGGTGTATGGGGTGCTAAGAGGTATCTCTAAAACCAACACGTCCATAACAGAGCAGTACGTCATCTTTTTAGGTGTCCACACGTTTGCACCTAGATTTGCAATAACAGGGGACACGGGCTGGAAACCCTGTGAGGTGAGATGGAAGGCGTGTATGGTGAGACTTTGGAATAGACTGTTGGATAGGCCAACTGCCAGAATAGCTAGGGGGGAGCCTGGGCAAGGGGGAGCCTGGGCAACTGAAATGTCTGACTTTTTTCCAAGAGCCTTGACTGTGAACATCTGTACGAAAACCAAATTAAGGGAGACATAGATATGATTAAAAAACAACTGTTGATACAATATGAAAATAAAAATGGGTGGAGGAGATTAATCATGAACCCAATTTGAGAACCTTTTGTTTGATTAAGGGTGAATTTGTGTGTGAGAGATATATTATGTATAACCGACCTAAAAGCAAGAGATCACTATGTGCACAGATAAGATCAGGGATATTGTCTCTGCGTATTGAAACAGGTAAGATCAGGGATATTGTCTCTGCGTATTGAAACAGGTAAGATCAGGGATATTGTCTTTGCGTATTGAAACAGGTAAGATCAGGGATATTGTCTCTGCGTATTGAAACAGGTAAGATCAGGGATATTGTCTTTGCGTATTGAAACAGGTTAGATCAGGGATATTGTCTCTGCGTATTGAAACAGGTTAGATCAGGGATATTGTCTCTGCGTATTGAAACAGGTTAGATCAGGGATATTGTCTCTGCGTATTGAAACAGGTAAGATCAGGGATATTGTCTCTGCGTATTGAAACAGGTTAGATCAGGGATATTTCCTCTGCGTATTGAAACAGGTAAGATCAGGGATATTGCCTCTGCGTATTTGCGTGTGTTTGTGTGTATGCATGTATGTATATACAGTGTGTGTGTGTATTTTTAAGTAAGTGTAAGAAATAAGTAACCCAAAATTATATATCCAATATAGTCACCCATCTTTTCAATAACTGCCATGAGCCTTCCATCCATGGAGTCTGTCAGTTTCTTGATCTGTTCACGATCAACTTTCGCTGAAGCAGCAACCACAGCCTCCCAAATGCTGTTCAAAGAGGTGTGTTGTCTTCCCTCACTGTAAAACTCACCTTTGAGAAGGGCCCACAAGTTCTCAATAGGATTTAAGTCAGGTGAGGAAGGGGGCCAGGTCATTATTGGAGCATCTTTGAGGCCCTTGCTGGCTAGTACTGGGATGCACGTGATGGAGCATTGTTCTGCATAAAGATCATGGCCTTCTTGAATGCTGAGGACTTCTTCTTGTACCACTGCTTGAAGAAAGTATGTTCCAGAAACTGGCAGTAGGTTTGAGAGTTGAGTTTCAGTCCATCTTCAACGCGAAAAGGCCAACTACCTCATCCTTAATGGTAGCAGCCCATACCAGTACCCCTCCTCCACCTTGCTGGCGCCTGACTCGAAGTGGTGCCCTGTGTCCATTACTGATCCAGCCACGGGCCCATCCATCTGGTCCATCAAGAGTCACTCTCATTTCATCTGTCCAGAAAACCTTTAAAAAAATCTATCTTCAGGTATTTCTTTGCCCAAATCTTGACGCTTTAACTTGTGAATCTTATTCAGTGGTGGTCGTGTTTCAGCCTTCTTGACCTTGGGCATGTCTCTGAGCACTTGACACCTTGTACTTCTGGACACTCCAGGTAGGTTGCAGTTCAGGAATATGGTGGCACTGGAGGGTAATGTGTTCCTGGTAGCTTGACGTTTAATTCTTCTCAAGTATTTAGCAGTTAATTTGCGCTTTTTTCTCTCCATGGGTTTTTTTGCGCCCCCAGTGTACTATTCACAACAAAACGTTTGATTGTCCAGTGGTCACGCCTCAATAGTTTGGCTATTTCAAGAGTGTTGCTTCCATCTGAAAGGCATTTTACAGTTTTTTTTACTTCAGTGTCAGTTAAATCTATTTTTTTTGGCCCATTTTACCTGAGGTCATGAAGCTGCCTAATAATTATGCACACCTTGATATAAGGTGTTATTCACTTTTTGCCACACCCTCCTTCATCACACAAATACATATCACCTGAAAATTATTAAATCCAATAAGCATTCAAGTTTATATGGTTTGGAGTGTGCATAGAAAATGTGCATAGAATGTGCATAGAAATAATGATAAGTTCAGAATACTCCTGCCATGCTCGTCTCTTGCCAGGCCCTTCTCCTGCTCCTTCACTCACAGTAGATTGACAGGCTGAAGGAATCAGACATCTCTAAACACATCTCTAATCATTAGACTAGATCATTTTCTATAATTACTGAGGAATAACTAAATAAGCTGCTAAGATAATTCACAGACAGCCAAGTTCCGTCTGCCTGCCGTGGTCACACAAACAGATGAGGAGACTGGAAGTTTAGCCTTCGTTAATAAGACTTCACCCTTGAGATAGACTGGGCCATCGACAGCCTGGCTGTGTTATAGCACTGAGAAGTAAAAAGCACTGATGTGTCCAGGTAGTGACAGGTGTGTGCAGTGCTGGAAAAAGTACTAAATTGTCCAATCTTGAGTAAAAGTACAGATATCTTAATAGAAAATGACTCAAGTGAAAGTCACCCAGTAAAATACTACTTGAGTAACAGTCTAAAAATATTTGGTTTTAACTATACTTAAGTATCAAAAGTAAATGGAATTGCTAAAATGTACTTAAAATAAAAGTAAAAGTACAAATTATTTAACATTCCTTATATTAAACAAACCAGATGGCACAATTTTTCATTTATTTTTTATTGACGGATAGCCAGGGGCACACTCCAACACTCAGACATAATTTACAAACAAAGCATTTGTGTTTTAATGAGTCTGTCAGATTAGAGGCACTAGGGATGACCAGGGATGTTTTCTTGATAAGTGTGTGAATTGGAACATTTTCCTGTCAAAATGTAACGAGTACATTTGGGTGTCAGGGAAAATGTATGGAGGAAAAAGTACATTATTTTCTTTAGGAATGTAGTGAAGTAAAAGAACAATATATATATATATATATATATATATATTTGCTAATTTATACAAAATAAAAACAGAAATACCTTATTTACATAAGTATTCAGACCCTTTGATATGAGACTCGAAATTGAGCAGTGCAAGTTTGAACACTTGACTGCATGTCAGAGCAAAAACCACATCATGAGTTCGAAGGAATTGTCCGTGGAGCTCCGAGACAGGATTGTGTCGAGGCACAGATCTGGGGAAGGGTACCAAAAATGTTCTGCAGCATTGAAGGTCCCCAAAAAGAAAGTGGCCTATATCATTCTTAAATGGAAGAAGTTTGGATACACCAAGACTCTTCCAACAGCTGAGCAATCAGGGGAGATGGGCCTTGGTCAGGGAGGTGACCAAGAAGCTGATGGTCACTCTGACAGAGCTCCAGAATTCTTCTGTGGAGATGGGATAACTTTCCAGAAGGAAAACCATCTCTGCAGCACTCCACCAACCAGTCCTTAATGGTAGAGTGGCCAGACAAAAAACACTCCTCAGTAAAAGGCACATGACAGCCCGCTTGGAGTTTGGCAAAAGGCACCGAAAGATTCTCTGGTCTGATGAAACCAAGATTGAGCTCTTTGGCCTGAATGCCAAGCGTCACGTCTGGAAGAAACCTGGCACTTTTTCACCAAACCTAAATCAGTGTTTCATCTAGAAATACGTTTCACATGGCAGTACATGTTCGTATAAAGTAATTGTCTTTCACAATGCAATACTCACACTATTTGTAATATGATTCTCTTCTCTTTTGTTAAAAAAACATTTAACTATTACATAGTGTGACTGCTCTTAATTGATGCTCTTAATTACTTAAACATTTAGTAAACCTATTGATTTTTACATGTAAACTGGTTTGTCTACTAGTTATAATACCTAATGATAAGCTGTAGACCATACTATTTAATCAGTAGAGTTTTCATCCATATTTACCACCACAATCCGATGCTGGCACCAAGAACGCACTCAACGAGCTATATACAGTGGGGAAAAAAAGTATTTAGTCAGCCACCAATTGTGCAAGTTCTCTCACTTAAAAAGATGAGAGAGGCCTGTAATTTTCATCATAGGTACACTTCAACTATGACAGACAAAATGAGGAAAAAAAATCCAGAAAATCACATTGTAGGATTTTTTATGAATTTATTTGCAAATTATGGTGGAAAATAAGTATTTGGTCAATAACAAAAGTTTATCTTAATACTTTGTTATATACCCTTTGTTGGCAATGACAGAGGTCAAACGTTTTCTGTAAGTCTTCACAAGGTTTTCACACACTGTTGCTGGTATTTTGGCCCATTCCTCCATGCAGATCTCCTCTAGAGCAGTGATGTTTTGGGGCTGTCGCTGGGCAACACGGACTTTCAAAGATATTCTATGGGGTTGAGATCTGGAGACTGGCTAGGCCACTCCAGGACCTTGAAATGCTTCTTACGAAGCCACTCCTTCGTTGCCGGGCGGTGTGTTTGGGATCATTGTCATGCTGAAAGACCCAGCCACGTTTCATCTTCAATGCCCTTGCTGATGGAAGGAGGTTTTCACTCAAAATCTCACGATACATGGCCCCATTCATTCTTTCCTTTACACGGATCAGTCGTCCTGGTCCCTTTGCAGAAAAACAGCCCCAAAGCATGATGTTTCCACCCCCATGCTTCACAGTAGGTATGGTGTTCTTTGGATGCAACTCAGCATTCTTTGTCCTCCAAACACGACAAGTTGAGTTTTTACCAAAAAGTTCTATTTTGGTTTCATCTGACATTCTTCCAATCCTCATCTGGATCATCCAAATGCTCTCTAGCAAACTTTAGACGGGCCTGAACATGTACTGGCTTAAGCAGGGGGACACGTCTGGCACTGCAGGATTTGAGTCCCTGGCAGCGTAGTGTGTTACTGATGGTAGGCTTTGTTACTTTGGTCCCAGCTCTCTGCAGGTCATTCACTAGGTCCCCGTGTGGTTCTGGGATTTTTGCTCACCGTTCTTGTGATCATTTTGACCCCACGGGTGAGATCTTGCGTGGAGCCCCAGATCGAGGAAGATTATCAGTGGTCTTGTATGTCTTCCATTTCCTAATAATTGCTCCCACAGTTGATTTCTTCAAACCAAGCTGCTTACCTATTGCAGATTCAGTCTTCCCAACCTGGTGCAGGTCTACAATTTTGTTTCTGGTGTCCTTTGATAGCTCTTTGGTCTTGGCCATAGTGGAGTTTGGAGTGTGACTGTTTGAGGTTGTGGACAGGTGTCTTTTATACTGATAACAAGTTCAAACAGGTGCCATTAATACAGGTAACGAGTGGAGGACAGAGGAGCCTCTTAAAGAAGAAGTTACAGGTCTGTGAGAGCCAGAAATCTTGCTTGTTTGTATGTGACCAAATACTTATTTTCCACCATAATTTGCAAATAAATTCATAAAAAATCCTACAATGTGATTTTCTGGATTTCTTTTCCTCATTTTGTCTGTCATAGTTGAAGTGTACCTATGATGAAAATTACAGGCCTCTCTCATCTTTTTAAGTGAGAGAACTTGCACAATTGGTGGCTGACTAAATACTTTTTTTCCCCACTGTAAGGCCATAAGCAAACAAGAAATTGCACATGCAGAGGCTGCGCTCCAAGCGGCCGGTGATTTTAATTCAGGGAACTTCTTCTGTTTCTCCAATGCCTAGTGGTTAGAGTGTAGGGTCGGCAGGTAGCCTGGTGGTTAGAGTGTAGGGTCGGCAGGTAGCCTAGTGGTTAGAGTGTAGGGTCGGTAGGTAGCCTAGTGGTTAGAGTGTAGGGTCGGCAGGTAGCCTAGTGGTTAGAGTGTAGGGTCGGCAGGTAGCCTAGTGGTTAGAGCTTTGGGCCAGTAACCGAAAGGTTGCTGGATCGAATCCACGAGCTGTAAAGGTAAAAATCTGTTGTTCTGAGAAAGGCAGTTAACCCACTGTTCCCTGGGCACCGAAAAACGTGGATGTTGATTAAGACAGCCCACCACACCTCTCTGATTCAGAGGGGTTGGTTGGGTTAAATGTGTGTGTGTCCTGCTTACCCCCTGGGAGAAGTAGAAAGCAGCAATGCCCAGGGGCCAGAAGCAGCATAACATAGAGAAGATGGCCAGGCCCAGGTGGTCTCTGGGAGGGATCACTATGAAGTTATCTTCACTCTCGCTGTCACTGGAGCAGTCCGTCTGAAAGAGACAAACATTGTAAGTATAGTTCACCACCAGTACACTTCATATACTGTATATAACATGATGAAGTTGTCCTCACTGTCACTGGAGCAGTCCATCTGGCAGGGGAGAGGAGGGGAGAGAGAAACTGGCAGAGGGAGGAGGGGAGAGAGAAACTGGCAGGGGGAGGAGGGAGAGAGAAACTGGCAGGGAGAGGAGGGAGAGAGAAACTGGCAGGGGAGGAGGGAGAGAGAAACTGGCAGGGGAGGAGGGGAGAGAGAAACTGGCAGGGAGAGGAGGGAGAGAGAAACTGGCAGGGGGAGGAGGGAGAGAGAAACTGGCAGAGGGAGGAGGGAGAGAGAAACTGGCAGGGGGAGGAGGGAGAGAGAAACTGGCAGGGGGGAGGAGGGGAGAGAGAAACTGGCAGGGAGAGGAGGGGAGAGAGAAACTGGCAGGGGGAGGAGGGGAGAGAGAAACTGGCAGGGGGGAGGAGGGGAGAGAGAAACTGGCAGGGGGAGAGGTGAGAGAGAAACTGGCAGGGGGGAGGAGGGAGAGAGAAACTGGCAGGGGGAGAGGGAGAGAGAAACTGGCAGGGAGAGGAGGGAGAGAGAAACTGGCAGGGAGAGGAGGGAGAGAGAAACTGGCAGGGGGAGGAGGGAGAGAGAAACTGGCAGGGGGAGAGGTGAGAGAGAAACTGGCAGGGGGGAGGAGGGGAGAGAGAAACTGGCAGGGGGGAGGAGGGGAGAGAGAAACTGGCAGAGGGGAGGAAACTGGCAGGGGTCTCTCATTGACATAGTTAAAGCGATAGTTAAATCATATACTAAAATCACATTTTATTTTTCACATGCTTGGTAAACAACAGGTGTAGACAGTAAAATGCTTACTGACGGGTCCTTTTACAACAATACACAGAGAAAGACAAAAGACAAAATATACAACACAAATAGAAAGAGTGACAAGCGGAATAAATAACATGGTTATATAGAGGAATTACCAGGTAACAACATGGCTATATACAGGGAGTACCAGGTAATAACATGGCTATATACAGGGAGTACCAGGTAATAACATGGCTATATACAGGGAGTACCAGGTAATAACATGGCTATATACAGGGAATACCAGGTAATAACATGGCTATATACAGGGAGTACCAGGTAATAACATGGCTATATACAGGGAGTACCAGGTAATAACATGGCTATATACAGGGAGTACCAGGTAATAACATGGCTATATACAGGGAGTACCAGGTAACAACATGGCTATATACAGGGAGTACCAAGTAATAACATGGCTATACACAGGGAGTACCAGGTAAAAACATGGTTACATACAGGGAGTACCAGGTAATAACATGGCTATTTACAGGGAGTACCAGGTAATAACATGGCTATATACAGGGAGTACCAGGTAATAACATGGTTATATACAGGGAGTACCAGGTAATAACATGGCTATTTACAGGGAGTACCAGGTAATAACATGGCTATATACAGGGAGTACCAGGTAATAACATGGCTATATACAGGAGTACCAGGTAATAACATGGCTATATACAGGGAGTACCAGGTAATAACATGGCTATATACAGGGAGTACCAGGTAATAACATGGCTATATACAGGGAGTACCAGGAAACAACATGGCTACATACAGGAAGTACCAGGGAATAACATGGCTATATACAGGGAGTACCAGGTAATACCATGGCTATATACAGGGAGTACCAGGTAATAACATGGTTATATACAGGGAGTACCAGGTAATAACATGGCTATATACAGGGAGTACCAGGTAATAACATGGTTACATACAGGGAGTACCAGGTAATAACACGGCTACATACAGGAAGTACCAGGACAGAGTCCATGTGAAAGGGGTACCAGGTAATTGAAGTAGCTATGTACATATAAGTAGGTAAGGGTAAAGTGACTAGACAACAGGATAGATAATAGACAGTAGCAGCAGTATACTGTAGGTAGGGGTAAAGTGACTAGACAACAGGATAGATAATAGACAGTAGCAGCAGTATACTGTAGGTAGGGGTAAAGGATAGATAATAGACTGTAACAGCAGTATACTGTAGGTAAGGGTAAAGTGACTAGACAACAGGATAGATAATAGACAGTAACAGCAGTATACTGTAGGTAGGGGTAAAGGATAGATAATAGACTGTAACAGCAGTATACTGTAGGTAGGGGTAAAGTGACTAGACAACAGGATAGATAATAGACAGTAGCAGCAGTATACTGTAGGTAGGGGTAAAGGATAGATAATAGACAGTAGCAGCAGTATACTGTAGGTAAGGGTAAAGTGACTAGACAACAGGATAGATAATAGACTGTAACAGCAGTATACTGTAGGTAGGGGTAAAGTGACTAGACAACAGGATAGATAATAGACAGTAACAGCAGTATACTGTAGGTAGGGGTAAAGTGACTAGACAACAGGATAGATAATAGACAGTAGCAGCAGTATACTGTAGGTAGGGGTAAAGGATAGATAATAGACAGTAACAGCAGTATACTGTAGGTAGGGGTAAATGATAGATAATAGACAGTAGCAGCAGTATACTGTAGGTAGGGGTAAAGTGACTAGGCAACAGGATAGATAATAGACAGTAACAGCAGTATACTGTAGGTAGGGGTAAAGGATAGATAATAGACAGTAGCAGCAGTATACTGTAGGTAGGGGTAAAGTGACTAGACAACAGGATAGATAATAGACAGTAACAGCAGTATACTGTAGGTAGGGGTAAAGTGACTAGACAACAGGATAGATAATAGACAGTAACAGCAGTATACTGTAGGTAGGGGTAAAGGGACTAGACAACAGGATAGATAATAGACAGTAGCAGCAGTATACTGTAGGTAGGGTAAAGTGACTAGGCAACAGGATAGATAATAGACAGTAACAGCAGTATACTGTAGGTAGGGGTAAGGATAGATAATAGACAGTAGCAGCAGTATACTGTAGGTAGGGGGTAAAGGATAGATAATAGACAGTACCAGCAGTATACTGTAGGTAGGGGTAAAGGATAGATAATAGACAGTAACAGCAGTATACTGTAGGTAGGGGTAAAGTGACTAGGCAACAGGATAGATAATAGACAGTAGCAGCAGTATACTGTAGGTAGGGGTAAAGTGACTAGACAACAGGATAGATAATAGACAGTAGCAGCAGTATACTGTAGGTAGGGGTAAAGTGACTAGACAACAGGATAGATAATAGACAGTAGCAGCAGTATACTGTAGGTAGGGTAAAGGATAGATAATAGACAGTAACAGCAGTATACTGTAGGTAGGGGTAAAGTGACTAGACAACAGGATAGATAATAGACAGTAACAGCAGTATACTGTAGGTAGGGGTAAAGTGACTAGACAACAGGATAGATAATAGACAGTAACAGCAGTATACTGTAGGTAGGGGTAAAGGATAGATAATAGACAGTAACAGCAGTATACTGTAGGTAGGGTAAAGTGACTAGACAACAGGATAGATAATAGACAGTAGCAGCAGTATACTGTAGGTAGGGAGTAAGACAACAGGATAGATAATAGACAGTAACAGCAGTATACTGTAGGTAGTAAAGGATAGATAGACAGTAACAGCAGTATACTGTAGGTAGGGTAAAGTGACTAGACAACAGGATAGATAATAGACAGTAGCAGCAGTATACTGTAGGTAGGGAGTAAAGTGACTAGACAACAGGATAGATAATAGACAGTAACAGCAGTATACTGTAGGTAGGGTAAAGGATAGATAATAGACAGTAACAGCAGTATACTGTAGGTAGGGGTAAAGTGACCTAGACAACAGGATAGATAATAGACAGTAGCAGCAGTATACTGTAGGTAGGGGTAAAGGATAGATAATAGACAGTAACAGCAGTATACTGTAGGTAGGGGTAAAGGATAGATAATAGACTGTAACAGCAGTATACTGTAGGTAGGGGTAAAGTGACTAGACAACAGGATAGATAATAGACAGTAGCAGCAGTATACTGTAGGTAGGGGTAAAGTGACTAGACAACAGGATAGATAATAGACAGTAACAGCAGTATACTGTAGGTAGGGGTAAAGTGACTAGACAACAGGATAGATAATAGACTGTAACAGCAGTATACTGTAGGTAGGGCTAAAATGACTAGGCAACAGGATAGATAATAGACAGTAGCAGCAGTATACTGTAGGTAGGGGTAAAGGATAGATAATAGACAGTAACAGCAGTATACTGTAGGTAGGGGTAAATGATAGATAATAGACAGTAGCAGCAGTATACTGTAGGTAGGGGTAAAGTGACTAGGCAACAGGATAGATAATAGACAGTAACAGCAGTATACTGTAGGTAGGGGTAAAGGATAGATAATAGACAGTAGCAGCAGTATACTGTAGGTAGGGGTAAAGTGACTAGACAACAGGATAGATAATAGACAGTAACAGCAGTATACTGTAGGTAGGGGTAAAGTGACTAGACAACAGGATAGATAATAGACAGTAACAGCAGTATACTGTAGGTAGGGGTAAAGGGACTAGACAACAGGATAGATAATAGACAGTAGCAGCAGTATACTGTAGGTAGGGGTAAAGTGACTAGGCAACAGGATAGATAATAGACAGTAACAGCAGTATACTGTAGGTAGGGGTAAAGGATAGATAATAGACAGTAGCAGCAGTATACTGTAGGTAGGGGTAAAGGATAGATAATAGACAGTAACAGCAGTATACTGTAGGTAGTGGTAAAGTGACTAGGCAACAGGATAGATAATAGACAGTAACAGCAGTATACTGTAGGTAGGGGTAAAGTGACTAGGCAACAGGATAGATAATAGACAGTAGCAGCAGTATACTGTAGGTAGGGGTAAAGGATAGATAATAGACAGTAACAGCAGTATACTGTAGGTAAGGGTAAAGTGACTAGGCAACAGGATAGATAATAGACAGTAACAGCAGTATACTGTAGGTAGGGGTAAAGTGACTAGACAACAGGATAGATAATAGACAGTAACAGCAGTATACTGTAGGTAGGGAGTAAAGTGACTAGGCAACAGGATAGATAATAGACAGTAGCAGCAGTATACTGTAGGTAGGGAGTAAAGGATAGATAATAGACAGTAGCAGCAGTATACTGTAGGTAGGGGTAAAGTGACTAGACAACAGGATAGATAATAGACAGTAACAGCAGTATACTGTATGTAGGGGTAAAGGATAGATAATAGAAAGTAGCAGCAGTATACTGTAGGTAGGGGTAAAGTGACTAGACAACAGGATAGATAATAGACAGTAACAGCAGTATACTGTAGGTAGGGGTAAAGTGACTAGACAACAGGATAGATAATAGACAGTAGCAGCAGTATACTGTAGGTAGGGGTAAAGTGACTAGACAACAGGATAGATAATATACAGTAACAGCAGTATGCTGTAGGTGTGTGGGTTGTGTCCAGTGTGTGGGTAGAGTCCAGTGTGTGGGTAGAGTCCAGCGTGTGGGTTGTGTCCAGTGTGGGTAGAGTCCAGTGTGTGGGTAGAGTCCAGTGTGGGTAGAGTCCAGTGTGTGGGTAGAGTCCAGTGTGTGGGTTGTGTCCAGTGTGTGGGTAGAGTCCAGTGTGTAGGTAGAGTCCAGTGTGTGGGTAGAGTCCAGTGTGTGGGTTGTGTCCAGTGTGTGGGTAGAGTCCAGTGTGGGTAGAGTCCACTGTGTGGGTAGAGTCCAGTGTGGGTAGAGTCCAGTGTGTGGGTAGAGTCCAGTGTGTGGGTAGAGCCCAGTGTGTGGGCAGAGTCCAGTGCGTGGGTAGAGTCCAGTGTGTGGGCAGAGTCCAGTGCGTGGGTAGAGTCCAGTGTGTGGGTAGAGTCCAGTGTGTGGGTAGAGTCCAGTGTGTGGGCAGAGTCCAGTGCGTGGGTAGAGTCCAGTGTGTGGGCAGAGTCCAGTGCGTGGGTAGAGTCCAGTGTGTTGGTAGAGTCCAGTGTGTGGGCAGAGTCCAGTGTGTGGGTAGAGTCCAGTGTGTGGGTAGAGTCCACTGTGTGGGTAGAGTCCAGCGTGTGGGTTGTGTCCAGTGTGTGGGTAGAGCCCAGTGTGTGGGTAGAGTCCAGTGTGTGGGTAGAGCCCAGTGTGTGGGTAGAGTCCAGTGTGTTGGTAGAGTCCAGTGTGTGGGTAGAGTCCAGTGTGTGGGCAGAGTCCAGTGTGTGGGTAGAGTCCAGTGTGTGGGTAGAGTCCAGTGTGTGGGTAGAGTCCACTGTGTGGGTAGAGTCCACTGTGTGGGTAGAGTCCAGTGTGTGGGTAGAGTCTAGTGTGTGGGTTGTGTCCAGTGTGTGGGTAGAGTCCAGTGTGTGGGTTGTGTCCACTGTGTGGGTTGTGTCCAGTGTGTGGGTAGAGTCCAGTGTGTGGGTTGTGTCCAGTGTGTGGGTAGAGTCCAGTGTGTGGGTAGAGTCCACTGTGTGGGTAGAGTCCACTGTGTGGGTTGTGTCCAGTGTGTGGGTTGTGTCCAGTGTGTGGGTTGTGTCCAGTGTGTGGGTAGAGTCCAGTGTGTGGGTAGAGTCCAGTGTGTGGGTAGAGTCCACTGTGTGGGTTGTGTCCAGTGTGTGGGTAGAGTCCAGTGTGTGGGTAGAGTCCAGTGTGTGGGTTGTGTCCAGTGTGTGGGTAGAGTCCAGTGTGTGGGTAGAGTCCAGTGTGTGGGTAGAGTCCACTGTGTGGGTAGAGTCCAGTGTGTGGGTAGAGTCCAGTGTGTGGGTAGAGTCCAGTGTGTGGGTAGAGTCCAGTGTGTGGGTAGAGTCCAGTGTGTGGGTAGAGTCCAGTGTGTGGGTAGAGTCCAGTGTGTGGGTAGAGTCCAGTGTGTGGGTAGAGTCCAGTGTGTGGGTAGAGTCCAGTGTGGGTGCATAGAGTCAGTGCAAGAGTCATGGTCAATGCGGGTAGTAGCCATTTGATTAGCTATTTAGCAGTCTTGTTTACCATTCTTATGGCTTGGGGGTAGAAGCTGTTCTGTTGGTTTCAGACTTGGTGCACTGGTACCGCTTGCCGTGCAGTAGTAGAGAGAACAGTCTATGGGTAGCTGGAGTCTGAATTTTGGGGGCCTTCCTCTGACACCGGGGTGTGTACATACGGTCACTGTGAGGGACGAAGTCGTCCAATGCGCTTATTAATGAAGCCGGTGACTGATGTGATCAATCTCCTCAATGTTATCGGATGAATTGTCAGTTCACCCACATTACAAGGAGAGATAGATGGATAGTTCAAAAGATAACATACTCATACAACATTGGTTTGGATTTAAAGAGACAGTTCACCCAAATTAAAGGAGGAGAGATACACTGTTAAAGGGACAGTTCACCCTTCACTGACATTGCAGGGTCATATAGGGGGAATCTGAAATGACAATACTTTCTGGCCAGAGCCAAACATTTTTTACATCCAATATCCTCATATTAAATCCCCAATCCTCTAGGGAATGTCCTGTGCCAGAATACCAGTTATTTGACTGTGTGATGTATACCTGAACCATAAATCCTAGTCATTACAGAAGGCCTTTGTACTGTAGCTGGGAACTGGGGATTGAGGATTTGTGATGCAAGGATTTTCATTTTTCATTTCCATCATCACAGGAGTGACATTAACCCTTGTGCTTTGCTGGGAAAAAAAACGACATCCATTGTGGTATGGGCCTGATTGACCCGCACAGTTTAAACACACTCAACACAGCCAAAACAAGATTTTATCTTGTCAGACCTTTCAGAAAGAAGAAATACAAGAACATTTGATTTCAAAACTCTATATTTAACTATTTTGATTAATATATTTTTTCTTTCTCAAAACAAGCATTTTCTGTTTGGAGCTAATTTTGAGTGTCCGTGTCAGAGATCTGTTGCTCTCGCACTGAGAAGGAGAAGCTTGGGAAACTCTGTTTCACCAAAACATAATTATAAAAGTGTATCCAGGACCAGTCAAAACAAAAATTCATCAGAGACACTTGTTTATTTTGGACCTGTGCAAATATCTATACACATGAAAACCTCCAGGTCAAAATGACCCACAACATCCCATGTTTGCATACAAAATCTACACAGACATTCCACAACACATCAATGTGTCCATATTTTGAAGTTAGGTTCATGACACTAAATGAGGAAAAGTTATTTAATTTCATGGAGAAAAAAAAGAGGTTAACTAGTATTTTGGGCAACTCAAAGGTGGAACACACAACAATAATAGGAGGGTTAAAATAGATGTATATCTGTGTATCTGTTCCAAATGGAACCCTATGTCCTATATAGTACGCTACTTCTGGCCAGGGCCCATAATGCACTATATAACAGGGTTGGGCTCAATTCAGAATTTTGGAATTTACTCCTATTCAACACGAGTTGAAATTCCAAATTGAATTGGCCACACCCCCACATGATGTAGAATTTGATTTTTGTTTAGTGACAGAGAGAGAGAGACCAGAAAGAGAGAGAGAGAGAGAGAGAGAGAGAGAGAGAGAGAGAGAGAGAGAGAGAGAGAGAGAGAGAGAGAGAGAGAGAGAGAGAGAGATAACAGCCTGCACACACACACATGCAGACAGACAGACACCCAGCCAGTCCACTGTCACGCGGGGTAGCTAGCGTCCTGACAAGTAACCACAGAGTAATAGATGGCTCCATTCCATCGCCATGACAGCAGAAACAGCGAGAGGTCTGGGTAATTTATGTTGGCAAATTTCCTTCACGGCGTGGCAGACATAAGACGACCCACTCCTTTCTTTTAGGGCCGGGACCTCACAATGCAATATTACCACTGCGTAGGTGGAAATACGATATGTATTGCAATTCTCACAATTCTATATCGTTTTGGGATTCGATATTGGGACTTGATGTTCCAAACATATTTCTAACTATACGTCTGCTGCAGAGAGACAAGAGAGATCATGAGAACATTTGTTTTGATCAGTCATGGAAATTAAAGTGCTAAAAACATGTTGGCAAAAAACATACCATAGTTTTGGCACAGGTACAGCCAACTAGCGCTAGCTAATGCTACCCATAAACATACACAGTGCCTTTGGAAAGTATTCAGACCCCTTGACTTTTTCCACATTTTGTTACGTTACAGCCTTATTCTAAAATGGATTATATTTAAAAATCCTCAGCAATCTACACACAATACCCCATAATAACAAAGTGAAAACCGGTTTTCAGAAATTGTTTCAAATGAATAAAAATTCAAAACAGAAATACCTTATTTTACATAAGTATTCAGACCCTTTTCTATGAGACTCGAAATTGAGCTCAGGTGCATCCTGTTTACATTGATCATCCATGAGATGGTTCTACAACTTGATTGGAGTCCACCTGTGGTAAATTCAATTGATTGGACATGATTTGGACAGGCACACACCTGTCTATGTAAGGTCCCACAGTTGACAGTGCATGTCAGAGCAAAAACCCAAGCCATTAGGTTGAAGGAATTGTCCGTAGAATTCTGAGACAGGATTGTGTCGAGGCATAGATCTGGGGAAGGATACCAAAACATTTCTGCATCTTTGAAGGTCCCCAAGTCTCCATCATTCTTAAACAGAAGAAGTTTGGAACCACGAAGACTCTTCCTAGAGCTGGCCACCCAACTTAAACTGAGCAATCGAGGGAGAAGGTCCTTGGTCAAGAGATGACCAAGAACCCGATGGTCACTCTGAGAGCTCTAGAGTTCCTCTGTGTAGATGGGAGAACCTTCCAGAAGGACAATCATATCTGCAGCACGCCACCAACTAGGTCTTCATGGTAGAGTTGCCTCTCCTCAGTAAAAGGCACAACGGCCAACTTGAAGTTTGACAAAATGCACCATCAGAAACATGATTATCTGGTCTGATGAAACCAAGATTGTTCTCTTTGGCCTAAATGCCAAGCATCACCTCTGGAGGAAACCTGACACCATCTCTACGGTGAAGAATGGTGGTGGCAGCACCAGGCTGTGGGGATGTTTTTCAATGGAAGGGACTGAGAGACTAGTCAGGATCGAGGCAAAGATGAATGGAGCAAAGTACAAAGAGATCCTTGATGAAAACCTGCTCCAGAGTGCTCAGACTGGGGCGAAGGTTCATCATCCAACTGGACAACGACCCTAAGCACACAGCCAAGACAATGCAGGAGTGGCTTCGGGACAAGTCTCTGAATGACCTTGAGTGGCCCAGCCAGAGCCCGGACTTGAACCTGTGGAGACACCTGAAAATAGCTGTGCAGCAACGCTCCCCATCCAACCTGACAGAGTTTGAGAGGATCTGCAGAGATCCTCTCAAGAATGGGAAAAACTCCCCAAATACAGGAGTACCAAGCGCGTAGCATCATACCCAAGAAGACTCGAGGCTGTAATCTCTGCCAAAGGCGCTTCAACAAAGTACTTAGTAAAGGGTCTGAATACTTATGTAAATCTAATATTTCAATTGTTATGTTTAATACATTATGTGCTCTATCATTATGGGGTATTGTGTGTAGATTGATGTGGGGGAAAAACATTTTTTATACATTTTTGAATAAGTCTGTAACATAACAAAATGTGGAAAAGGTCAAGGGGAATGAATACTTTCTGAATGCACTGTATCTACCTCAAATACCTTAATAATATCTATCCTGAAGGGGTCTGAAGAATTACTTATTTTTTTGTATTATATCTGATTTCCTACAAATCGATACTCGGAGTCAAATATCAATATAATATTGTCCAAAATACTATTGCGATATGTAACAATACCACATTTTCCCCCCATCACTACATTCTTTCCCTCCCTCCTTCACTCTTCACTTCCTCCTCTTTTCCCTCCCTCATTCCACTGTTGATCTCTCCTCCTTCCTTCCGCCTCTGTCGCTCCATAGCTCCCTCCTCCTCTTCCTCTTTCCACTCTGTGACTCTCTCCTCCCCTTCCCTCCTCCTCTCCCTCTTTCCAATCTGTGACTCTCTCTTCCCCTTCCCTCCTCCTCTTCCTCTTTCCACTCTGTGACTCTCTCTCTCCCTCCTCCTCTCCGTCTTTAAATTCCCACCTCTCCTTCGCTCCTCTCCTCTCTAAATTCCCACCTCTCCTTCGCTCCTCCTCTCCCTCTTTCCACTCTGTGACTCTCCCCTCCTCCTCTCTCTGCTCCCTCCTCTTCCTCCTCCTCTTCCTCTTTTCACAATATAACTCTCTCCTCTCTTTCCCTTCTCCTCTCCCCCTTTCCACTCTGCGTTTCCCACCTCTCCGTCTGGCTCTCTATCACTTTTTTCTCCTCCCCTTCCTCCCCTCTCTCCCTCCTTCCCTGTTGCGCTCTGTGTCACAGTCTCTCACCTCGATGTTCTGAATAACACTTCTCATGTTCCAGATGATCGATGCCTAGACAGCTGTCTCTCTATGTAAATGGTGTATGTATCTCATACAATATGAGTATGGATACTTCACAACCTGCTACTTGACTGTCTTTTTTTACACCGTAATTAATGTTTCTCAATACAACCCCCACTACTTTATCAACAGATACAGAAAATATATGCAGATTAACATATGAGGTGAGAGATATGAGAAAATCTGAGGCCAAGGCAACACACTTGGTTCACATGTGAGATAGCTTTATACTTACAGAGACAGAGAGAGACAGACACAGAGAGAGATAGAGAGACACAGAGACAGAGAGAGACAGAGACATAGAGAGCGACAGAGACATTAGAGAGACAGAGGCACAGAAAGAGACAGAGACAGATATAGACACAGAGAGAGACACAGAGAGAGAGACAGAGACATAGAGAGAAACAGAGACACAGAGAGCGACAGAGACACAGAGAGAGACAGAGACACAGAGAGAGACAGAATGACAGAGAGAGACAGAATGACAGAGAGAGACAGAGACAAAGAGAGAGACAGACAGAGAGAGACAAAGACACAGAGAGAGAGACAGAGAGAGCGACAAAGACAGAGAGAGACAGAGACACAGAGAGAGACAGAGAGAGAGACAGAGCGAGAGATAGAGAGAGACACAGAGAGAGACAGAGACACAGAGAGAGACTAAGACACAGAGAGAGAGAGAGAGAGAGAGAGAGAGAGAGACACAGAGACACAGAGACACAGAGAGAGAGACACAGAGAGAGAGATAGAGAGACAGAGATACAGAGAGAGACAGAGACAGAGACAGAGACAGAGACAGAGACACAGAGAGAGACAGAGGCACAGAGCGAGAGACACAGAGAGAGACAGAGGCACAGAGAGAGACAGAGGCACAGAGAGAGACAGACACACAGAGTGAGAGACACAGAGAGAGACACAGAGAAAGACACAGCGAGAGCGACGGAGACAGAGGCACACGCACACACACACTGCCAAGTATGCAGGCGGCAGGTTCCCTAGAGGTTAGACCATCTGCCCTTGAGCAAGGCACTTAAGCCTAATTGGTCCAGGGTCGCTGTCAATAATGGCTGATCCATGGCCGTGACCCCACTCTCCAAGGGTGTCTCAGGTGGAGTTGGGATATGCAGAAAACACACGTACAGGACAGATATAAACAGCGTTGAGCTTCCCAGTGACATGACCCTACCAGATGAGTGAAATGCTTTCTACGCTTGCTTCGAGGCAAGCAACACTGAACCATTTTTTTTATTTTTATTTATTTATTTATTTCACCTTTATTTAACCAGGTAGGCAAGTTGAGAACAGGTTCTCATTTACAACTGCGACCTGGCCAAGATAAAACAAAGCAGTTCGACACATACACCAACACAGAGTTACACATGGAGTGAAACAAACATACAGTCAATAATACAGTAGGAAAAAAACAAATCTATATACAATGTGTGCAAATGAGGTAGGATAAGGAACATAAGGCAGTTTCAACGATTTTTGTAGTTTGTTCCAGTCATTGGCAGCCGAGAACTGGAAGGAAAATGCGGCCAAAAGAGGAATTGGCTTTGGGGGTGGCCAGTGAGATATACCTGCTGGAGCGAGTGCTACGGGTGGGTGCTGCTATGGTTACCAGCGAGCTGAGATAAGGCGGGGCTTTACCTAGCAGGACTTGTAGATGACCTGGAGCCAGTGGGTCTGGCGACGAGTGTGTAGCGAGGGCCAGCCGACTAGAGCATACAGGTCGCAGTGGTGGGTAGTATATGGGGCTTTGGTGCCAAAGCGGATGGCACTGTGATAGACTGCATCCAGTTTGCTGAGTAGAGTGTTGGAGGCTATTTTGTAGATGACATCGCCGAAGTCGAGGATCGGCAGGTTAGTCAGTTTTACTAGTGCAAGTTTGGCAGCATGAGTGAAGGAGGCTTTGTTGCGAAATAGAAAGCCAATTCTAGATCTAATTTTGGATTGGAGATGTTTAATGTGAATCTGGAAGGAGAGTTTACAGTCTAGCCAGACACCTAGGTATTTGTAGTTGTCCACGTATTCTAGGTCAGAGCCGTCCAGGGTAGTGATGCTAGTCGGGCGGGCGGATGCAGGCAGCGAACGGTTGAAAAGCATGCATTTGGTTTTACTAGCGTTTAAGAGCAGTTGGAGGCCACGGAAGGAGTGCTGAATGGCATTGAAGCTCGTTTGGAGGTTAGTTAACACAGTGTCCAAAGAAGGGCCAGAAGTATACAGAATGGTGTCGTCTGCATAGAGGTGGATCAGAGAATCACCAGCAGCAAGAGCGACATCATTGATGTATACAGAGAAGAGAGTCGGCCCAAGAATTGAACCCTGTGGCACCCCATAGAGACTGCCAGAGGCCCGACAACAGGCCCTCCGATTTAACACACTGAACTCTGTCGGCAAAGTAGTTGGTGAACCAGGCGAGGCAATCATTAGAGAAACCAAGGCTGTTGAGTCTGCCGATAAGGATGTGGTGATTGACAGAGTCGAAAGCCTTGGCCAGATCAATGAATACGGCTGCACAGTAATGTCTCTTATCGATGGCGGTTATGATATCGTTCGGTACCTTGAGCGTGGCTGAGGTGCACCCGTGACCAGCTCGGAAACCGGATTGCACAGCGGAGAAGGTAAGGTGGGATTCGAAGTGGTCAATGATCTGTTTATTAACTAGGCTTTCAAAGACTTTAGAGAGGCAGGGCAGGATTGATATAGGTCTATAGCAATTTGGGTCTAGGGTGTCACCCCCTTTGAAGAGAAGGATGACCGCAGCAGCTTTCCAATCTTTTGGGATCTCGGACGACACCAAAGAGAGGTTGAGCAGACTGGTAATAGGAGTTGCAACAATGGCAGCAGATTTTAAAAAAGTTTTAAAAAGAGAGGGTCCAGATTATCTAGTCCAGCTGATTTGTACGGGTCCAGTTTTTGCAGCTCTTTCAGAACATCTGCTATCTGGATTTTGGTGAAGGAGAAGCTGGGAAGGCTTGGACAAGTAGATGCAGGGGGGGTGGAGCTATTGGCCGGGGTTGGGGTAGCCAGGAGGAAAGCATGGCCAGCCGTAGAGAAATGCTTGTTGAAATTTTCGATTATCATGGATTTGTCGGTGGTGACCGTGTTACCTAGCCTCAGTGCAGTGGGCAGCTGGGAGGAGGTGCTATTGTTCTCCATGGACTTGACTGTGTCCCAAAACTTTTTGGAGTTAGAGCTACAGGATGCAAATTTCTGTTTGAAAAAGCTAGCCTTTGCTTTCCTGACTGATTGTGTGTATTGGTTCCTGACTTCCCTGAACAGTTGCATATCGCGGGGACTATTCGATGCAATAGCAGTCCGCCACAGGATGTTCTTGTGCTGGTCAAGGGCAGTCAGGTCTGGAGTGAACCAAGGGCTGTATCTGTTCTTAGTCCTACATCTTTTGAAAGGGGCATGCTTATTTAAGATGTTGAGGAAGTTGCTTTTAAAGAACGACCATCCTCGACTGACGGGATGAGGTCAATATCCTGCCAGGATACCTGGGCCAGGTCGATTAGAAAGGCCTGCTCGCAGAAGTGTTTTAGGGAGCGTTTGACAGTGATAAGGGGTGGTCATTTGACCGCGGGCCCATAGTGGATGCAGGCAATGAGGCAGTGGTCGCTGAGATCCTGATTGAAAACAGCAGAGGTGTATTTGGAGGGCAAGTTGGTCAGGATAATGTCTATGAGGGTGCCCATGTTTACAGATTTAGGATTGTACCTGGTGGGTTCCTTGATGATTTGTGTGAGATTGAGGGCATCTAGCTTAGATTGTAGGACTGCCGGGGTGTTATCCCAGTTTAGGTCACCTAACAGAACAAACTCTGAAGATAGATGGGGGGAAATCAATTCACATATGGAGTCCAGGGCACAGCTGGGAGCTGAGGGGGGTCTATAGCAGGTGGCAACAGTGAGAGACTTATTTCTGGAGAGATACATTTTTAGAATTAGAAGTTCGAACTGTTTGGGCATAGATCTGGAAAGTATGACAGAACTATGCAGGCTATCTCTGCAATAGATTGCAACTCCTCCCCCTTTGGCAGTTCTATCTTGGCGGAAAATGTTGTAGTTGGGAATGGAAATCTCAGAATTTTTTGTGGCCTTCCTAAGCCAGGATTCAGACACGGCCAGGACATCAGGGTTGGCGGAGTGTGCTAAAGCAGTGAGTAAAACAAACTTAGGGAGGAGGCTTCTGATGTTAACATGCATGAAACCAAGGCTTTTACGGTTACAGAAGTCAACAAAAGAGAGTGCCTGGGGCCTGGGAATAGGTGTGGTGCTGGGGGCTACAGGGCCTGGGTTTACCTCCACATCACCCGAGGAACAGAGGAGGAGCAGGATGAGGGTACGGCTAAAGGCTATCAGAACAGGACGTCTAGTGCGTTGGGAACAGAGAATAAAAGGAGCAGATTTCTGGGCGTGGTAGAATAGATTCAGGGTATAATGTACAGACAGGGGTATGGTGGGGTGAGAGTACAGTGGAGGTAAGCCCAGGCACCGAGTGATGATAAGAGTGGTTGCATCTCTGGAGGTGCTGGTAATACTGGGTGAGGTCACCGCATGTGTGGGAGGTGGGACAAAGGAGGAATCTGAGGCATGTATAGTGGGCCTAGGGGCTCCACTGTAAACTAACACAATGATAACTACCCTAAACAACAGTAAACAGGGCATATTGACACTTGAGAGAGACATAAAGCAAGGCATAAAGCAAACACAGGTCTTGGTTGGGAGAGCTAGCTAGGACAACAATGGGTAAGACCGCAAGGCTAGTCAGCTAAGACAACAACAACAGGTAAAACTGGCGATGAATGGGCAGAGGGTTGGTTAGCTACACACAGGGCCTGAGTACGCGGCTGGGGCCGACAGATAAATAAAATAAATAAATAAAAATAAACAGAATGGAGTACCGTGATTAATGAATAGTCCTGCAGGCATCAGCTATGTAGCCGAGTGATCATAGGGTCCAGTGAACAGCAATAGATGGGGCAGGGAAGACGCGAGGTAGTCGCTACTACGCCGGCACGCAGGAGACATGGTGTTTAAAGTTAAGAGTTAGCAGGCCGGGGTTGGTAGAACCGCCTGCTGCGACGTCCGACGGAGGTCGGTTGCAGGCAGAGCGGATGGAGTAATCGTCCGCAGACCAGTCGAGGTGGTACGACGGGGCGTCGTGACGAGAAGGAACCAAGCCAGATGGCGAGAGGTATTATTGTTGCTAGCCAGGAGATGCGTCTGGGTTGCGGCTAGCTGGAACTGGCTCCGGGGCAGGGGCGTTAGCCACTTGGTGGCAGCTAGCTAGCTGTGGAGATCAGGTGTAGTGGTCCAGGGTTTACGGCAGGGATCCGGCGTTGTGGTGGAGAAACAGTCCGATGGTGGTAGGCTGGCAAGTATTATCCGGGCTAAAAAAGGCTGGTGTCTGTGCAGTAGGTAAAGGCCGCTAGCGGTGGCTAACAGTGACTGAAATAGCTGGTTAGCTCGCTAGCTCGCTAGCTCCCTAGCTCCCTATGGAATTCAGTCTAAAAAGGACTAAAAAAATAGCGGTTAGGTAACACATTGGGTGAGGCAGGTTACCGGAAGGTATATTTAATATAAAAATGGAAAAGAGATTGAAAATAAAATTGAAATATATACAAAAAAGCCGAAAAATACAAAGTACACGAGGGGACAAACAAAAACACCATGCATGAGAGCACCAGCTGTTCCGGACAACTGTGATCACACTCTCTGTAGCCGATGTGAGTAAGACCTTTAAAACGGTTAACATTCACAAAGCCGCAGGACCATCTGGCAAGGGTCTTCACTGACATTTTCAACCTTCTGCCTGGCCCAGTCTGTAATACCTTCAAACAGACCACCATAGTCCCTTTGCCCAAGAACGCCAAGGTAACTCTAAATGACTATCGCCCCGTAGCACTCACATCTGTAGCCATGAAATGCTCTGAAAGGCTGGTCATGGATCAAATCAACACCATCATCCCAGACACCCTGGACCCACTCCAATTCGCATACCGCCCCAATAGATACACAGATGACGCAATCTCTATTGCACTCCGCACTGCCCTATCCCACCCAAACAAGAGGAACTGTTATGTGAAAATGTGGTTCATTGACTACAGCTCAGTGTTCAACTGAGCTCAGCGTTCAACTGGCTTGGGAGTGCCCTCCAAGCCAATCACTAAGCTAAGGAACCTGGGAATGAACAGCTCCCTCTGAAACTGGATCATGGACTACCTAACAGACAGCCCCCATCTGGTAAGGATAGGCAACAACACATCCGCCATACTGGCCCTAAACACGGGGGCCCCTCAGGGGTACGTGCTTAGGTCCCTCCTGTACTCCCTGTTCACCAACGATCATTATAAAATTTTCTGATGACACAATGGTGGAAGGCCTGATCACCGATGACAATGAGACAGCCTATAGCGAGGAAGTCAGAGACCTGGCAGTGTGGTGCCAGGACAACATCCTCTCCCTCAATGTGGACTACAGGAAAAACAGGGCCGAGCACTCCCCCCATTCATATCGTCGGGGCTGTAGTGGAGCGGGTCGCGAACTTCAAGTTCCTCAGTGTTCACATCCCTAAGAATCTATCATGGTCTACACACAACAACACAGTCGTGAAGAGGGCATGACAACGCTCCTCAGAAGGTTGAAAACATTTGGCATGGGCCATCGGATACTCAAAAAGTTAATTGCTTGGTATGGCAACTGCTTGGTATCCGACTGCAAGGCGATACAAAGGGTAGTGCGTACGGCCCAGTACATCACTGGGGACAATCTCCCTGCCATCCAGGACTTCTATACCAGGCGGTGTCAGAGGAAGGCCCAAAGTGATGCACTGAGCCGTATGCACTACCCTTTGTAGCGCCTTGCAGTCGGATGCCAAGCAGTTGCCATACCAAGCGGTGATGCAGCCAGTCAAGATGCTCTCAATGGTATGGCTGTAGACATTTTAGATGATCTGAGGCCCATGCCACCCAAATCATAGACTGTTCTCTCTGCTACAGCACAGCAAGCTGCACCAATAGCAACAGGACCGTGAATAGTTTCTTCCCCCAAGCGATATGACTGCTAAATTATTAGTCCGGGTAGCTATTGGTTGACTATTTAACTATCTGCATTGATACTTTTGCACTAACTTTGTATTGACTCATCACATACACTGCGGCTACTGTTTATTATCTATCCTGTTGCCTAGTCACTTTATTCCTAGTCATATTTACATATCTAACTCAATTCCCTCACACCCCTGCACATCGACTCGGTACTGGTACCTCGTATACAGTATACAGTGTGGGTAGGCAGTATACAGTGTGGGTAGGCAGTACACAGTGTGGGTAGGCAGTATACAGTGTGGGTAGGCAGTACACAGTGTGGGTAGGCAGTATACAGTGCATTCAGAAAGTATTCAGGCCCCTTGACCTTTTCCCCATGTTGTTACGTTACAGCCTTATTCTAAAATGTATAAAAAAAAACATCAATCTACACACAATACCCCATAATGACTAAGCAAAAACTGATTTTTAGAAATGGTTGCAAATTCATTAAATATAAAAAACATCAATACCTTATTCAGATAAATGTTCAGACCCTTTGCTATGAGAATCGAAATTGAGCTTAGGTGCATCCTGTTTCCATCGATCATTCTTGAGATTTTTCTACAACTTTATTGGAGTCCACCTGTTGTAAATTCAATTGATTGGACATGATTTGGAAAGGTACACACCTGTCTATATAAGATCCCACAGTTGACAGTGCATGTCAGAGCAAAAAGCAAGCCATGAGGTCGAAGGAATTGTCAAAAGAGCTACGAGACAGAATTGTGTCAAGGCACAGATCTGGGAAAGGGTACCAAAACATTTCTGCAGCATTGAAGGTCCCCCAAAACACAGTGGCCTCCATCATTCTTAAATGGAAGAAGTTTAGAACCATCCTGACTCTTTCTAGAGCTGGACTCCTGGCCAAACTGAGCAATCAGGGGAGAAGGGCCTTGGTCAAGGAGGTTACCAAGAACCCGATGGTCACTCTGACCAAGCTGTAGAGTTCGTTTGGGGAGATGGGAGAACATTCCAGAAGGACAATCATCTCTGCAGTACTCCACAAATTCAGGCCTTTAAGGTAGATGGAAGCCACTCCTCAGTAAAAGGCACATGACAGCCCACTTGGAGTTTGCCAAAAGGCACCTAAAGACTCTCAGACCATGAGAAACAAGATTCTCAGGTCTGATGAAACCAAGATGGAACTCTTTGGCCTGAATGCCAAGCGTCACGTCTGGAGGAAACCTGGCACCATCCCTACAGTGAAGCATGGTGGTGGAAGCATCATGCTGTGGGGATGTTTTTCAGCGGCAGAGACTGGGAGACAAGGCAGGATCGAGGCAAAGGTGAACGGAGAAAAGAACAGAGAGATCCTTGATGAAAACCTACTACAGAGTGCTCAGGACCTCAGACTGTGGCAAAGGTTCACCTTCCAACAGGACAACGACTCTAAGCACACAGCCAAGACAACGCAGGAGTGGCTTCGGGAAAAGTCTCTGAATGTCTTTGACTGGCCCAGCCAGAGCCCGGATCTCTGGAGAGACCTGAAAATAGCTGTTCAGCGACTCTCCCTATCCAACCTGACAGAGTTTGAGAGGATCTGCAGAGAAAAATAGGTGAAACTCCCCAAATACAGGTGTGCCAAGCCTGTAGCGTCATACCCAAGAAGACTCGAGGCTGTAATCGCTGCCAAAGGAGCTTCAACAAAGTACTGAGTAAAGGGTCTGAATACTTATGTAAATGTCATATTTCAGTTTTATTTTTTGTTAATAAAACTTTCTAAAATACTGTTTTTGCTTTGTCATTATGAGATATTGCTTTGTCATTATGGGATATTGCTTTGTCATTATGGAATATTGCTTTGTCATTATGGGATATTGTGATGTCATTATGGGATATAATACTTTGTCATTATGGGATATGGCTTTGTCATTATGGGATATTGTGATGTCATTATGGGATATTGTGATGTCATTATGGGATATTGCTTTGTCATTATGGGATATTGTGATGTCATTATGGGATATTGTGATGTCATTATGGGATATTGCTTTGTCATTATGGGATATTGCTTTGTCATTATGGGATATTGTGTTGTCATTATGGGATAATGCTTTGTCATTATGGGATATTGTGATGTCATTATGGGATATTGCTTTGTTATTATGGGGAATTGTGATGTCATTATGGGATATTGTGATGTCATTATGGGATATTGTGATGTCATTATGGGATATTGTGATGTCATTATGGGGTATTGTGATGTCATTATGGGGTGTTGTGATGTCATTATGGGGTATTGTGATGTCATTATGGGATATTGTGATGTCATTATGGGGTATTGTGATGTCAGTATGGGGTATTGTGATGTCATTATGGGGTATTGTGATGTCATTAGATTGATGAGAACAAAACCCCCCCGATTTAATCCATTTTAGAATAAGGCTGTACCGTAACAAAATATGGAAAACGTAAAAAGGGGTCTGAATACTTTCCATGTGCACTGTATAGACAAGTTATAGTTAGTTAGTCATTGTTTCTGTGTTATTTTTTTTATTAGGTGTTTTACTTTTCCATTATTTCTCTATTTTAATTGTCTCTGCATGGTTTGGGAAGGGTAAGTAATCAGTAAACATTTCACTGTTAATATACACCTGTTGTTTATGAAGCACTTGACAGATACAATTTTGATTTGATTCGTTTGTTACTGCTGGTCACATCACAAATGTTTTTATTCTCTGGAGTATTGGGTTGTTCTGACCCAGTGTAATAGTCAGAAGACAACATTGCACTTTTTGTTAATGGATCGGTTGGAGGGTAATGCTGTTTGGAAATGTAAGGTGTGATATGATATATACAGCCTGATATGACATATACAGTCTGATATGATATATACAGTCTGATATGACATATACAGTCTGATATGATATTTACAGTCTGATGTGAGTTTTTATGGACATATTCAATCTCTCCCTATCCCAGGCTGCTGTCCCCACATGCTTCAAGATGTCCACCATTGTTCCTGTACGCAAGAAAGCAAAGATAACTGAACTAAATGACTTCAGCCCCGTAGCACTCACTTCTGTCATCATGAAGTGCTTTGAGAGGCAAGTCACCTCCACCCTACCTGATAACCTACACCCACTTCAATTTGTATACCGCTCCAATAGATCCACAGATGATGCAATTGCCATCGCAATGCACACTGCCCTATCCCATCTGGACAAGAGGAATACCTATGTAAGAATGCTGCTCATTGACTATAGCTCAGCCTTCAACACCATAGTACCCTCCAAGCTCATCATTAAGCTCGGGGCTCGGCGTCTGAACCCCGCCCTGTGCAATTGGACTTTCTGACAGGCCTCCCCCCCAGGTGGTGAAGGTAGAAAATACCACCTCCACTTCGCTGACCCTCAACACAGGGGCCCCACAAGGGTGCGTGCTCAGCCCCCTCCTGTACTCCCTGTTCACCCATGACTGCGTGGCCATGCACGCCTCCAACTCAATCATCAAGTTTGCAGACGACACAACAGTAGTAGGCCTGATTACCAACAATGACGAGACAGCCTACAGGGAGGAGGTGAGGGCCCTGGAGGAGTGGTGCCAGGAAAATAACCTCTCCCTCAACGTCAACAAAACAAAGGAGCTGATCGTGGACTACAGGAGACAGCAGAGGGAGCACGCCCCTACCCACAGACAGGTCTGAAGTGGAGAAGGTGGAAAGCTTCAAGTTCCTCGGCGTGCACATCACTGACAATCTGAAATGGTCCACCCACACAGACAGTGTGGTGAAGTAGGTGCAACAGCACACTAGCCGCCCTCCAAGACACCTACATTACTCGATGTCACAGGAAGGCCAAAATGATCATCAAGGACATCAACCACCCGAGCCACTGCCTCTTCACCCCGCTATCATCCAGAAGGCGAGGTCAGTACAGGTGCATCAAAGCTGGGACAGAGAGACTGAAAAAACAGCTTCTATCTCAAGGCCATCAGACTGTTAAATAGCCATCACTAGCCGGCTACCACCCGGTTCCTCAACCCTGCACCTTAGAGGCTGCTGCCCTATATACATAGACATGGAATCACTGGTCACTTTAATAATGGAACACTAGTCACTTTAATGTTTACATACTGCTTTACTCATTTCATATGTATATACTGTTTTCTATTCTAATGTATTTTAGTCAGTGCCACTTCGACATTGCTCGTCCTAATATTTATACACTGCTCAAAAAAATAAAGGGAACACTTAAACAACACAATGTAACTCCAAGTCAATCACACTTCTGTGAAATCAAACTGTCCACTTAGGAAGCAACACTGATTGACAATAAATTTCACATGCTGTTGTGCAAATGGAATAGACAACAGGTGGAAATTATAGGCAATTAGCAAGACACCCCCAATAAAGGAGTGGTTCTGAAGGTGGTGACCACAGACCACTTCTCAGTTCCTATGCCAGTTCCTTATGTTTTGGTCACTTTTGAATGCTGGCGGTGCTTTCACTCTAGTGGTAGCATGAGACGGAGTCTACAACCCACACAAGTGGCTCAGGTAGTGCAGCTCATCCAGGATGGCACATCAATGCGAGCTGTGGCAAGAAGGTTTGCTGTGTCTGTCAGCATATTGTCCAGAGCATGGAGGCGCTACCAGGAGACAGGCCAGTACATCAGGAGACGTGGAGGAGGCCGTAGGAGGGCAACAACCCAGCAGCAGGACCGCTACCTCCGCCTTTGTGCAAGGAGGAGCAGGAGGAGCACTGCCAGAGCCCTGCAAAATGACCTCCAGCAGGCCATGTGCATGTGTCTGCTCAAACGGTCAGAAACAGACTCCATGAGGGTGGTATGAGGGCCCGACGTCCACAGGTGGGGGTTGTGCTTACAGCCCAACACCGTGCAGGACGTTTGGCATTTGCCAGAGAACACCAAGATTGGCAAATTCGCCACTGGCGCCCTGTGCTCTTCACAGATGAAAGCAGGTTCACACTGAGCACGTGACAGACGTGACAGAGTCTGGAGACGCCGTGGAGAACGTTCTGCTGCCTGCAACATCCTCCAGCATGACCGGTTTGGCGGTGGGTCAGTCATGGTGTGGGGTGGCATTTCTTTGGGGGGCCGCACAGCCCTCCATGTGCTCGCCAGAGGTAGCCTGACTGCCATTAGGTACCGAGATGAGATCCTCAGACCCCTTGTGAGACCATATGCTGGTGCGGTTGGCCCTGGGTTCCTCCTAATGCAAGACAATGCTAGACCTCATGTGGCTGGAGTGTGTCAGCAGTACCTGCAAGAGGAAGGCATTGATGCTAAGGACTGGCCCGCCCGTTCCCCAGACCTGAATCCAATTGAGCACATCTGGGACATCATGTCTCGCTCCATCCACCAACGCCACGTTGCACCACAGACTGTCCAGGAGTTGGCGGATGCTTTAGTCCAGGTCTGGGAGGAGATCCCTCAGGAGACCATCCGCCACCTCATCAGGAGCATGCCCAGGCGTTGTAGGGAGGTCATACAGGCACGTGGAGGCCACACACACTACTGAGCCTCATTTTGACTTGTTTTAAGGACATTACATCAAAGTTGGATCAGCCTGTAGTGTGGTTTTCCACTTCCACAATCCAGACCTCCATGGGTTGATACATTTGATTTCCATTGATAATTTTTGTGTAATTTTGTTGTCAGCACATTCAACTATGTAAAGAAAAAAGTATTGAATAAGATTATTTCATTCATTCCGATCTAGGATGTGTTATTTTAGTGTTCCCTTTATTTTTTTGAGCAGTGTATTTTTCTTAATTCAAATAATTTAACTTTTAGATTAGTGTGTATGGTTGTGAATTGTTAGATATTACTGCACCTGTTGGAGCTAGGAACCCAAGGCATTTAGCTACACCTGCAATAACATCTGCTAAATATGTATATGTGACCAATACATTTAGATTTTATTTGATATGACATATACAGCCTGCATATGACATATAATGGCGTTTGGTGTTTCCACCGCCATTTTTCCGCATAATTCATTTTACCGACACAAAAAAGATCACACCATTCTGAACGTTTCGGTACAATTTTATAAATGCTTGGTAACTCTAGAAGGGATCTAATTTTGCACTCAATAGGACTCGTAGAACCGTAATAGTGTTTTCAACCTTTTCCGGATTTAGTGCTCCCAGTCCCTGGCAAGGTGTTGCACAACTCTTGATTAAGTGGTGTTACAACACACCATGTCATATCTCATTAACCCCTTACACTCGTGTTTCCAAACTCCAGCAAAGTTTCCTTGAAAATTGGACAGTGCCCGGATTAATTACAAGAATTTAAGCTTTCTGCCCGTATCAGATATGTCCTGGGAAATGTTCTTGTCACTTACAACCTCATGCTAATAAAGTTTGATTTGATTCGATTCATAACATTAGCTCAACCGTCTCCGCTGGGGTGACATCGATCCTGTAGAGGTTAACGGAGGCGGGCAGCTCAGTTACCACTAGCTTTAGTGTTACAAAACACTTCATTTTAACAGTGTAGTTACCTAAGTGAAGGACTTCAGCAGTACAAACAGTCAGGGCAGGTCACCTGGGATGTCAACACTGTTCTGCAGTTCCACCGCTCTGCCTAGTGTGTTTAGTGTAAGGTCCCTCACACACACACACGCACACACGCACACGCACCCACACACACACACACACACACACGAAAACACACACACACGGGCGCACACGCACACATACACCACACACACCACGCACACACATACACACACACACACACACACACACACACGGGCGCACACGCACACATACACCACACACACACACACAGACACTTACACACACAACCCTGCCGTGTACCATTAGTGTAATATCAATCTTACTGAAATTGCCTTGGCATTACAGAGAAACGCTTGATTAATAATTTGGTAGGTAATTGATTATCCGCTGGCCCGTGGCGTTTTATATGGAATATGGCCTGTCATGGCAGCCATATTACACATTCACCTCAGCCAATCAACAGACATATTACACATGCAAAACCAATCAGACGGTGTCAGACCTGACTGAACAGACGAATCAGTTGTATGAAAAATATAATAATATGTCATCTGGCAGACGCTTTTAATCCAAAGACACTTAGAGTCATGCGTGCATACATTTAACGTATTACATTCACAACCAATCAGCTGCTATATTGCAAATTCTCATCAGCCAATCAGAGAGCAAAATCAACAAGGACAAGAGATGAGATGAGATGACGAGCCCTCTAGGCGACGGCTGTGACATTAAAAGTAGCTAATTGACAGACCGAAAAAAGATTTGAATCAAAGAGGATCTGGAGGGATACGAGAGGATCACACAATGTCAGACCTGGACGCTGAACACATCACAAGTACACATCACGCAATGCTGCATGGTAATCGACTGTTCTGTGGAATGATAAGTTGTCAGACTTTATGACGTGACAATGTTTCGTTTGGATCGAAACATTGTCTTTCTTGATACTTGATACACACAAAATATATGTATTTGAGAGCATGTGGGAGCGTTTGGGACAGTTGTATGAGAGCGTATGGGAGTGTTTGGGACAGCTGTGTGAGAGATTGTGGGAGTGTTTGGGACAACTGTATGAGAACGTGTGGGAGTGTTTGGGACAGTTGTATGAGAACGTGTGGGAGTGTTTGGGACAGCTGTATGAGAACGTGTGGGAATGTTTGGGACAGCTGTATGAGAACGTGTGGGAGTGTTTGGGACAACTGTATGAGAACGTGTGGGAGTGTTTGGGACAGTTGTATGAGAACGTGTGGGAGTGTTTGGGACAGCTGTATGAGAACGTGTGGGAGTGTTTGGGACAGCTGTATGAGAACGTGTGGGAGTGTTTGGGACAGCTGTATGAGAACGTGTGGGAGTGTTTGTGTGAAGCATGGAGAATGCATGTGAGGTTTTACTTGTACTGTTTACTAGCATCTGATGTGAAATTTGCTAAGTGCAAAGTAGATTTGCAGAGGAGAGCATTAAGGAGAGCATTTTGTGATCAAATCTCTTTCTGAGTGGAGGCTACACTGACAGTATCAGCCCTCAATATCAAGCATATTACTCATTGCTACCTGGGAAAACCTGAGTACAATGTTCTCTTACAACTAATATATGAGAAAGACACAGAAACCCAACACTCAAAGTGTTACCTTACCCCTACCTACATGTAGAAATGACCTCGACTATAAACTGTACCTCTGCACATTGACTAGGTACCGGTACCCCCGTATATATAGGCTTGTTATTGTTATATTATTATGTTACTTTTTACTGTAGTTTATTTAGAAAAATATTTTCTTAACTCTAGTTCTTGAACTGCATTGTTGGTTAAGGGCTTGTAGTAGGTAAGCATTTCACAGGTGTACTACACCTGTTGTATTCGGCACATGTGACAAAATACATTTGATTTGATTTCAATTTCACCAATAAACGAAGGCCATTGAAATGCAGCAGACCGTCCCTCTCGATGCCAAACCCAAATGATCTGAGAGATTACAACGGGTACAGAACGATTGGTTTGTCATTTGCTTCTAAATGAAAAATGGGGATATCCCTGAAATACGTCTCGCTGTCTCGCTGGCCTATAATGGAAAGAAATGTGAGCAGCGGAGCGAGGAACATTCTAGATTCTCTGAAGACGCCAGGTCTATCTGCATCCCTTTTAGATTGAGCCAGAATGGATAACGGTACCGTTTCTTCCCCGTTCCAAACCGGTTTCTGATTAACAGTGCACCAGAGAGCAGAGAAAAGTAACTTTTAAATGCATCTGTTTCAAAAATGAATTGATGTGGATGCGTCTGAAATGGCAGTCTATTTCCTGCACTCCTTTTTTGACCAGAGCGCCTATAGCTCATTATAGGGAATAGGGTGTCATTTAGGACACAGCCTGTATTGATCTTGCTCTGGTGAAGTCTGCATTGGAGTGTGTCTGTGTTTTTTTTGGAAATTGCCAGGAGCAAGAGGTTGGAGTTGAAGCAAGGCCATCTCCATGAAAAGATCACTGCATTCCCACTACACATAAAACATTCCGTCTAAGAAATGGACATCTGAAAGCTGCCTATAAATGCTAATTTAATGCATTGGAAATGGTGTGACAGATGGCAGAGAAATACACTACACGACCAAAAGACACCTGCTCTTTGAACATCTCATTCCAAAATCATGGGCATTAATATGGAGTTGGTCCCCCCTTTGCTGCTAGAACAGCCTCCACTCTTCTGGGAAGGCTTTACACTAGATGTTGGAAGCTGCGGGGGGACTTGTTTCCATTCAGTCACAAGAGCATTCGTGAGGTCGGGCACTTATGTTGGGCGATTAGGCCTGGCTCGCAGTCAGCGTTCCAATTCATCCCAAAGGTGTTCGATGGATTTGAGTTCAGTGCTCTGTGCAGGCCAGTCAAGTTCTTCCACACCGATCTCAACAAATCATTTATGTATGCACCTCGCTTGGGGGCATTTTCATTCTGAAACAGGAAAGGGAAGCACAGATTCGTCTAGAATGTCATTGTATGCTATAACGTTAAGATTTCCCTTCACTGGAACTAAGGGGCCTGAACCATGAAAAACAGCCCCAGACCATTATTCCTCCTCCACCAAACTTTTCAGTTGGCACTGTGCATTGGGGCAGGTAGCGTTCTCCTGGCATCTGCCAAACCCAGATTCGTCCGTCGGACTGACAGATGGTGAAGCGTGATTCATTTACACCGCTCCAGCCGACGCTTGGCATTGCACATGGTGATCTTAGGCTTGGGTGCAGCTGCTCGGCCATGGAAACCAATTTCATGAAGCTCCCGACAAACAGTTATTGTACTGACGTTGCTTCCAGGGGCTGTTTGAAACTCGGTAGTGAGTGTTGCAACCGAGGACCTGTAGTATCTTAATTTGAGCTAGTTTGCTACAACGGAAAAAAGTATCCTGCAGCAACAGGAAATGTGAATTATGTTGATTATAATTAATGCACATTTTTACAGGGTTTGATACATTTTTCATTAGGGCAAATCAAGTCAAATTTCAAAGTGGAAATTACAAACTTTTATGAAGATCCTACATCTCTGTACCTAGTGCACTACTTTGACCATGGCTCTGGATAGGGTGCCATTTGAGACACAGAGTTGAAGCTAATGGTAAACTGTCTCATCATCATCATAATTATCATCATCATCATCTTTACGGAGTTGAATGTAGCTCCACTTTAGTGTCCTTCTTCCTCCTAAGATAGATACTCATCACGGTGAAAACCATGGCCATTGTGCTCTGATGAGGACCCTTCAACGGAGCAAATTCAGATTAGGCTAGTCTTCGAAAAAATTCTCCTTGCTCAGTCTCACACTACTAAAAGGATGTGTTTCACTTCTTATCCTTTTGTGCTATTTGCTTTTAGAGTCTCTCTCTCTCTCTCTCTCTCTCTCTCTCTCTCTCTCTCTCTCTCTCTCACTGATTGACTGACTGACTGTATCTCTCTCTCTCTTAGCCACCAGAGAGAGAGAGAGAGAGGGAGAGGGAGAGTCAGTCAGTCAGTCAGTGTGAGAGAGCGAAAGAGTCAGAGAGAGTCCCTCTTCTCTGGACTACTGCCCAACCCAGTGCTATAACCAATCCCACTGGTTCCCCCAGCCATTTGCTAGAGCCACAGTGAGTACATCCAATAATTCTGCAGGTGCAAGGGACAAACAAATGTCTCATAGACAGACCTAATATGTGTTAAAATAAACTATGGAAGGATGCACCAGAGTGCAGGTATGTCCTTACATCCGCCTCTACATACTGTCTATCATGATCACATTAAGTACAGTATAGCTCTGGTCTTACTTCCTCCTCTACTGTCTATCATGATCACATTAACTACAGTATAGCTCTGGTCTTACTTCCTCCTCTACTGTCTATCGTGATCACATTAACTACAGTATAGCTCTGGTCTTACTTCCTCCTCTACTGTCTATCATGATCACATTAAGTACAGTATAGCTCTGGTCTTACTTCCTCCTCTACTGTCTATCGTGATCACATTAACTACAGTATAGCTCTGGTCTTACTTCCTCCTCTACTGTCTATCGTGATCACATTAACTACAGTATAGCTCTGGTCTTACTTCCTCCTCTACTGTCTATCGTGATCACATTAACTACAGTATAGCTCTGGTCTTACTTCCTCCTCTATGGTCTATCGTGATCACATTAACTACAGTATAGCTCTGGTCTTACTTCCTCCTCTACTGTCTATCGTGATCACATTAACTACAGTATAGCTCTGGTCTTACCTCATACTCTACATACTCCTCCTCCTCCACCTCATAGGAGACAGTCTGTATCTTAACGTTGTCTCCGTCCTCTAGCAGCTTGGCCCGAGGGTCCTCTGTGCTTCCGGGGGTCTCCACTGCTACAGACGCCTCCCTCTCCTTCTCTTTCTTCTCTGTGAAGGTAGTCTCGCAGCACTCGCTCTTATAATCCTTGGCCTTCCCGCCGCCTCCTCCCCCATCCTCCTTGTACAGGATGAAGTTAGGCCTGTAGAAAGCCTCGACGGCCAGATGGAGGGAGGTGGCGTCCAGGAGTTGTTGAGTTTTCGTTTTGCCGTTGCTGTTGTTTTGTCCCACGTGGGCCACCGCACCGCTGTTAGTGTTGCCTCCTCCTCCGTTGCCGCCGGTTACGAAGTAGTTGATAATATTCTCCTGGTACTGGTTGTTAGGGAAGTCGCCCCCGTAACCGTTGACGACGTGCTTGCTGTTCTTGTCCAAGAGCGGGTTCTGGAGCTCGCTCAGGCTTTCCATGGCAACGAGGTGTCAGTGGTTCAGTGGGAGTGGCTTAACAGGACCTCAAGGAAGGAGAGAGGGATGGAGGGAGAAGGGAGAAGAGAGGGAGGTGGCTGGGTTGAGGTGACAGCTACTGATGTTACTCAACGGGATGAAGAGCTGCAGAGAGGAGAGGATAAGAGAGAGAGTGGGGAGGAGAGGGAGGAGAGGAGAGGATAAGAGAGAGAGTGGGGAGGAGAGGGAGAGGAGAGGGAGGAGAGCAGAGGGAGGAGAGTTAGTAAACTTTTTTTCCGTCTCAGTGAAACTGGTGTAAACACAACACATACTGGGCTAGCGAGAGACAACACTGCATTTGAACACCTTCACAAGAATATATTCAATAGTTAGACTTCTATCCAACATCCACCACGAGTTCTCCCAACTCCTCCCTTTTTCATTACAGGTTACCTGCTCTCCTCTCCCACAGCTACAAACCTCACAACACCTGTCACGTGTCTCGATATTCACACTTCAATCTGCCTCCCTGCTCAACAAACATGAACAAACCTGCATAAGTGTGCAGAAGCACACACACACATACGCATGCACACACACACAATCCCACAAAGCCCATCTTCTGGAACCTGCTACATAATAACAGAGGCATCATAATGAAACACTAGAGCAAGGTATGTGTGTGCATATGTATGTGTCTGTGAGTATATGTGTATATTTGTGTGTGTGTGTGTCTGTATATGTGTGTGTGTGTGTGTGTGTGTGTGTATATATATGTGTGTGTGTATATATGTGTGTGTGTATATATATGTGTGTGTGTGTATATATATTTGTGTGTGTATACATGTGTTTATATATGTGTGTGTGTGTGTATATATATGTGTGTGTGTATACATGTGTATATATATGTGTGTGTGTGTGTGTGTGTGTATATATATGTATATATGTGTGTGCGTTTGTGTGTGTGTGTGTAAACATTTGTTTATATATGTGTGTGTGTGTGTGTGTGAGTGTGTGTGTGTTTGTGTGTGTCTGTGTGTGTTTGTGTGTGTGTGTGCACCTCCCTCCCTCCCTCCTCACAGATGTCGATGCTCTCATCCTTGAGGCTTGTTTGCATGAATGGATGGATAAATGGATGATGAATGGATGGACGAATAGATGGATGAATGGATGGTGAATGGGTGGATGGATGAATGGCTAGTGAATGGATGTATGAATGGATGGATGAATGGATGATGAATGGATGGATGGATGGATGAATGGATAGTGAATGGATGTATGAATGGATGGATAAATGGATGATGAATGGATGGACGAATAGATGAATGAATGGATGGTGGATGGATGAATGGATAGTGAATGGATGTATGAATGGATGAATGGATGATGAATGGATGGATGGATGGATGAATGGATGGATGAATGGACGGTGAATGGAAGGATGAACAGAGGGATGAACTAATGGATGGTGAATAGATTGATGAATAGATGGATGCTATCACTCACTTGACGTACCTGTACACGCCTGGACAGCACGCTAGTCTATCGCAGGGCCATACCGCCAATCTATCTCCTAGTTAATCGGTTTTCCTAACAATGATGCAGGCTACTTAAACATATTCACGAATTGGGGGTGAGAAAGAACGTCGTGGTGCATTCCACGTGGAGGGGAGGAACATCAATAAAATAGGGAACTGACAGCTGTCAGCGTAGCTAGCTAACATGCTAACCGTAGCTAGCTAACATGCTAACCGTAGCTAGCTAACATGCTAACCTTATCGAGCTTTCATGCTAACCTTATCTAGCTTTCATGCTAACCTTATCGAGCTTTCATGCTAACCTTAGCTAGCTTTCATGCTAACCTTAGCTAGCTTTCATGCTAACCTTATCGAGCTTTCATGTTAACCTTATCTAGCTTTCATGCTAACCTTATCGAGCTTTCATGCTAACCTTATCTAGCTTTCATGCTAACCTTATCTAGCTAGCTAATGTTATCTGTTGTTGCTGGGTGTTCTTTACACCATATTCATGAGATTAGCCAGTTGGCTCTGTGGCTGGTTCTGCAGCTGGATTTGTCATAAGCATTTAGTGAAATCTTCGCCACAGACGAAAACCAGTATCTTTGACTTCGCCATCTAGTGTTATATCCAAGGTTTTGGCATCTTCCATAAAATACATGTGTTTTTCTACATCGTAATGGACACAGGGCAACCTTTGGTATGTAGGCTGCTGGCAGGCTTCGGCTGCGGGAGAGCAACGCCAAGTCAGCCCGTGCTCATGGTTCTTACAAGGGAAGTGAAATGATAGGCTTCAATGACTTTAACAACACCCTGAGAACGTCAGCCATGAAACACCAATACAAATGTAACAAGAGCACAACAAAATACACTGAACAATAAAATAAACATAACATGCAACAATTTCAAAGATTTAAATAAATAAATTAGACCCTAATCTATGGATTTCACTTGACCTGGAATACAGATATGCATCAGTTGGTCACAGATACCTTAAAAAAATAAATGTAGGCGCGTGGATCAGAAAACCAGTCAGTATCTGGTGTGACCAACGTTACCTCATGCAGCTTGACACATCTCCTTCACATAGAGTTGATCAGGCTGTTGATTGTAACCTGTGGAATGTTGTCCCACTGCTCTCCTAATGGTGGTGCAAAGTTGCTGGATATTGGCGGGATATGGAACACGCTGTCGTACAGGTCGATCCAGAGCATCCAAAACAGGCTCAATGGGTGACGTGTCTGGTGAGTATGCAGGCCATGGAAGAACTGGGACATTTTCAGCTTCCAGGAATTGTGTACAGATCCTTGCGACATGGGGCCGTGCATTATCGTGCTGAAACATGAGGTGATGGAGGCGGATGAATAACACGACAATGGACCACATTATCTCGTCACGGCATCTCTGTGCATTCAAATTGCCATCGATAAAATGCAATTCTGTTCATTGTCCGTAGCTTATGCCTACCCATACCATAACCCCACCACCACCATGGGGCACATGGGTTCACAACGTTGACATCAGCAAACCGCTCGACAACACAAGACCATCTGCCCGGTACAGTTGAAACCGGGATTCATTCATGAAGAGCACACTACTCCAGCGTGCCAGTGGCCATTGAAGGTGAGCATTTGCCCACTGAAGTCGGTTATGATGCCGAACTGCAGTCAGGTCAAGACCCTGGTGAGGACAATGAGCATGCAGATGAGCTTCCCTGAGACGCTTCCAGACCGTTTCTGCAGAAAGTCTTCGGTTGTGCAAACCCACAGTTTCATCATCTGTCCAGGTGGCTGGTCTAAGACGAACCCACAGGTGAAGAAGCCAAATGTGGAGGTCCTGGGTTGACGTAGTTACACGTGGCCTGTGGTTGTGAGGCTGTTTGAACGTACTGACAAATTCTCTAAAACAACGCTGGAGGCAGCTTATGGTAGAGATATAAACATGACATTCTCTGGCTACAACTCTGGTGGACATTCCTGCAGTCAGCATGTAAATTGCATGCTCCCTCAAAACTTGAGACATCTGTGGCATTGTGTTGTGTGACAAACCTGTACGTTTTAGAGTGGCCTTTTATTGTCCACAGCACAAGGTAGACCTGTGTAATGATCATGGTGTTTAATCAGCTTCTTGATATGCTAGACCTGTCAGGTGGATAGATTATCTTGGCAAATGAGAAATGCTCACTAACAGGTATGTAAACACATACAGTACCAGTCAAATGTTTGTACACACCTACTCACTCGCTTTTGTGGAGCGATAGGTAATGATGCTTCGTGAGAGGCAGTTGTTGATGTGTCCAGAGGGTCCCTAGTTCGAGCCCAGGTTGTGGTGAGGAGAGGGACGGAAGCTATACTGTTACATTGGAAATCCTATTGAAGACAGCTTTTTTTTTATGTATTGTGTAGTGGAGCTGCTCTCCACTTTCTGGAAGATCAAGTTTTGAAATCAGTGGAATTAGAGTATGATAGCTAAAAGATGGAGAAAACACCTGTCTCCGGATTACATTTACAGCCCAAATACTGAAAATGCTTCACAGAGTTCAAGTAACAGACACATCTCAACATCAACTGTTCATGAGTCTAAATTTGAGATTGCTGTGTCTTTGTGAGACGCAGAGTAGGTGAACGGACGATCACCGCATGTGTGGTTCCCGCAGTGAAGCATGGAGGAGGAGGTGTGATGGTGTGGGGGTGCTTTGCTGGTGACACTGTCTGTGATTTATTTAGAATTCAAGGCACACTTAAACAGCATGGATATCACAGCATTCTGCAGCGATACGCCATCCCATCTGGGACTATCATTTGTTTTCCAAGAAGACAATGACCCAACACACCTCCAGTCTGTGTAAGGGCTATTTGACCAAGAAGGAGAGTGATGGAGTGCTGCATCAGATTACCTGGCCTCCACAATCACCCAACCTCAATCCAATTGAGATGGTTTGGGATGAGTTGGACAGCAGAGTGAAGGTAACAAGTGCTCAGCATATGTGGGAACTCCTTCAAGACTGTTGGAAAAGCATTCCAGGTGAAGCTGGTTGAGAGAATGCCAAGAGTGTGCAAAGCTGTCATCAAGTCAAAGGGTTGCTACTTTGAAGAATCTCAAATATTAAATATATTTTGATGTGTTTAACACTATTTTGGTTACTACGTGATTCCATATGTGTTATATCATAGTTTTGATGTCTTCACTATTATTCTACAACGTAGAAAACAGTAAAAACATAAAGCCTGTATTTTAAATTTGCTCCATGCCTCACTGTAAACTACAGCAAAAAGCAGTTTGGTTCAGCTCAGTCATGGCTTGTGAAGAGGGAGTACTTTGCAGGTGTTTCTGATTATTAAGCAATGCTGGTGGGTGATAACATTCAAATAACACCCAACCCTGAAAAGAAACACAGACTGAAAAGTATTAGCACGTCATATCGTAAGGGAAACACATGGCATTGACACAGAAAAAGTCTGTAGTCTCCACTTCAGATTTCCCACATATATCTTACTAAAATGATGACTTGCTGACTTCAATCACTGTGCAACATCATAGGTAAGCTCTGGTATTTCTGCTCTTGTGGTACTTTAATGCTTGGTGCCAAACAGATACGCTTGGCACTCAGATGTCTTTTGGTATGACAGGGGCACAAACTTCCAACCTTCCAATCTCAGGGCGGGCACTCTAACCACGAGGCCACTGAGTTGGTCCTATGCTTAGTTAAATAAAGGTTATTACAATATATATATATATATATTATGTATCCCATAACTACCATGTTATACATGTATCCCATAGCTACCATGTCATACATGTGTCCCATAACTACAATGTCATACATGTATCCCATAACTACTATGTTATACATGTATCCCATAACTACCATGTCATACATGTATCCCATAACTACTATGTTATACATGTATCCCATAACTACCATGTTATACATGTATCCCATAGCTACCATGTCATACATGTATCCCATAACTACCATGTCATACATGTATCCCATAACTACCATGTCATACATGTATCCCATAACTACCAGGTCATACATGTATCCCATAACTACCATGTCATACATGTATCCCATAACTACCATGTCATACATGTATCCCATAACTACTATGTTATACATGTATCCCATAACTACCATGTCATACATGTATCCCATAACTACCATGTCATACATGTATCCCATAGCTACCATGTCATACATGTATCCCATAACTACCATGTTATACATGTATCCCATAGCTACCATGTTATACATGTATCCCATAGCTACCATGTCATACATGTATCCCATAGCTACCATGTCATACATGTATCCCATAACTACCATGTTATACATGTATCCCATAGCTACCATGTCATACATGTATCCCATAACTACCATGTCATACATGTATCCCATAACTACCATGTTATACATGTATCCCATAACTACCATGTCATACATGTATCCCATAACTACCATGTCATGCATGTATCCCATAACTACCATGTTATACATGTATCCCATAACTACCATGTCATACATGTATCCCATAACTACCATGTCATACATGTATCCCATAACTACCATGTTATACATGTATCCCATAACTACCATGTCATGCATGTATCCCATAACTACCATGTTATACATGTATCCCATAACTACCATGTCATACATGTATCCCATAACTACTATGTCATACATGTATCCCATAACTACCATGTTATACATGTATCCCATAACTACCATGTCATACATGTATCCCATAGCTACCATGTCATACATGTATCCCATAGCTAACATGTTATACATGTATCCCATAACTACCACGTTATACATGTATCCCATAACTACCATGTCATACATGTATCCCATAACTACCATGTTATACATGTATCCCATAGCTACCATGTCATACATGTATCCCATAGCTACCATGTCATACATGTATCCCATAACTACCATGTTATACATGTATCCCATAACTACCATGTCATACATGTATCCCATAGCTACCATGTCATGCATGTATCCCATAACTACTATGTTATACATGTATCCCATAACTACTATGTTATACATGTATCCCATAACTACCATGTATCTGCCATAGACATTCAGTACTAGACAAATAAGTAAAGGAATCTGGGGCAGGTCTGGCCTGCTTGGCTGGCTGCCTATGGAACTGAAGCAGCCAGTCACCGTGAGATTACTACCTAAAGAGAAGATTGATTATGTATCCAGTGACCTTCTAAACCCTGGCTTTCACCACAGCCCGGAAACCCTATCAGGGGACCACACAGCTCACTATCCCTCATTTTTACGTCAGTCTCAAGGTTTTCAGTCCGAAGTGGTTCCCCTATTAATCCCCTTCCCCCCGTGTCTGTTTTTCAGCATTGCATTTCTGATGTTATCTAGACCACAAGCCTTCTTGTCTCTCTCTCTCTCTCTCTCTCTCTCTCTCTCTCTCTCTCTCTCTCTCTCTCTCTCTCTCTCTCTCTCTCCTTTCTGTCTACATCTCTGGGGTTTCAGTCCATCTCTCTTCTTCTCTCTCTCCCTCTTTCTTCATTACCTCTCCTTCACTCCTTCCCCTTCCTCCCTCTCCTCTCTCCCTCTCACTCTCATTCTCTCTCTCTCCTTCCACCCACTCACTCTTCATCCTCATACCCCCACTGGCTTGCACATAGCCCCCCCATGAGTAAACCAGCAGGTTATGTGGTCCCAGGAAGCACTGAGGCATGGTTGAACACAGCACTCTCCTCAGGGGTCCCTGCTGGATTAGTTTTGTCTTGCCATGCTGGCCGTCATAATGACACTGTTGTTTCAACTCATTCCTTCCTATTTGGCGCTACGCTACGTTCCTCCACACTCACGCCATGGAGGGCATGAATTGGCCACAGATAATGCCCCTTCATAATGGATACAATTGGTTGGATAAGCTTAGTCTCGCCCTGCTGGTGTTGTTACTCCCCATTCCTTCCTTTTGTCTGACACTACCTTCAACAAAAGGCGCTATCTAGAACCTAAAGGAGTTCTTCGGGCTGTCCTCATAGGTGAACCCTTTGAAGAACCCTTTTGGTTCCATGTAGAACCCTTTCCAAAGAGCAATCTACATGGAACCAAAAAGGGTTCTACCTGGAACCAAAAAGGGTTCTCCTATGGGAGGTCACCAGAGTACCAGTTCGACACAAACAAGAGACAGAAGCTGGTCTGAATTAGTTAACGCTCTTCCTCCTCATCATCGTGGTTCCCTTTTCAGACAGTGATGATGCTGAATGCTATTCTGCACATATTGAACATCAATGAATGCTAACGACTAACTCACTCTTCCATTCCAATCTGTTCCTAAATAGACAGCCAACTGGCCGGCACATCACCAAGTTTGTGGTCTTGTCTGGAAGCTGCTGGTAGACTAAATTGGCATCCTATTCCCACTGTAGTGCGCCACACTCATAGGGCTCTGGTCAAAGGAATGCACTATATAAGGAATAGGGTGCCATTTGGGACTTAATTTTCACACAGTGACTGAAAACCCATTCATACTCACTGTAAACCTCAGTCATACTAAGTGCTGTCTGTTACTGTAAAACCCATTCATACTCAGCGCTGTCCGTTACTGTAAAACCCATTCATACTCAGTGCAGTTTCTATTACTGTAAAACCCATTCATACTCAGAGATGTATTACTGTAAAACCCATTCACACTCAGTGCTATGTCTATTACTGTAAAACCTATTCATACTCAGTGCTATGTATATTACTGTAACACCCATTCACACTCAGTGCTATGTCTATTACTGTAAAACCCATTCATACTCAGTGCTGTCTATTATTGTAAAACCCATTCATACTCAGTTCAGTTTCTATTACTGTAAAACCCATTCATACTTAGTGATATGTCTATTACTGTAAAACCCATTCATACTTAGTGATATGTCTATTACTGTAAAACCCATTAATTCCCAGTTCAGAATCTATCACTGTAAAACCCATTCATACTCAGTGATGTATATTACTGTAAAACCCATTCATAAACAGTGCTGTCTTTTACTGTAAAACCCATTCATACACAGTGCTGTCTATTACTGTAAAACCCATTCATGCACAGTGATATGTCTATTACTGTAAAGCCCATTCATACTCATAGCTGTCTGTTACAGATCTAGCCATCTACATCAGCTTGTGTGTGTGTGTGTGTGTTTGTGTGTGTGTTACAGAGCTAGTCATCTGCATCATCTTTATCTCCATGCTATTACCTCCCAGTGATGTGTGTAGAATCAGTTTGGGACAGCACAACAGCCTAAAACCCATGTGCTTTATCGTGGAGCCAGACAGGCAGGACCTGGAAATTGAGGTTTATGGGTTAGGCATACATGAACGGAGCGGAGTTGTGTGAAGGGAGGCTGGCTGATGGATGGAGCTGTTGTGTGAAGGGAGGCTGGCTGATGGATGGAGCTGAGTTGTGTGAAGGGAGGCTGGCTGATGGATGGAGCTGAGTTGTGTGAAGGGAGGCTGGCTGATGGATGGAGCTGTTGTGTAAAGGGAGGCTGGCTGATGGATGGAGCTGAGTTGTGTGAAGGGAGGCTGGCTGATGGATGGAGCTGTTGTGTGAAGGGAGGCTGGCTGGCTGATGGATGGAGCTGAGTTGTGTGAAGGGAGGCTGGCTGGCTGATGGATGGAGCTGTTGTGTGAAGGGAGGCTGGCTGATGGATGGAGCTGTTGTGTGAAGGGAGGCTGGCTGGCTGATGGATGGAGCTGAGTTGTGTGAAGGGAGGCTGGCTGGCTGATGGATGGAGCTGAGTTGTGTGAAGGGAGGCTGGCTGGCTGATGGATGGAGCTGAGTTGTGTGAAGGGAGGCTGGTTGATGGATGGAGCTGTTGTGTGAAGGGAGGCTGGCTGATGGATGGAGCTGTTGTGTGAAGGGAGGCTGGCTGATGCAGGACACAGTAGATACACCATGCCGATGGTGATGGGAAAAGTATTTATATGACTGTGTGTGTGTGTGTGTGTGTGTGTGTGTGTGTGTGTGTTGGAGAGAGAGAAAGAGAACGAGAGAAAAAGAGTGAGTGAGAGGCAGAGGGAGACAGAGACAGTGAGTTACATTATGTGTAGCTTACACGCCTGGGTTTTGTTGTCTGGCATCAGTAGCTGGTGGATGACAGGTGACAACACAACTGACAAGAGGTTTCACCTCCACCTGCAAGCAGCATGAAGGTGTTACCTACACAAGCCTGTACCAGTGGGGCCACTGTAACCAGCAGGCTTGGTGCATAGGGGACAGCGGGGAATTTATTGTGTTAGAGGTTTCATGATGCTTGTATCTAAACCAAAGTACATATATGATTGGTCTATATATTGTAAAACCCATTCATACTCAGCGATGTCTATTAGTGTAAAATCTATTCATACTCAGTGATGTATATTACTGTAAAACCCATTCATACTTAGTGATATGTCTATTACTGTAAAACCCATTCATACTTAGTGATATGTCTATTACTGTAAAACCCATTCATACTTAGTGATATGTCTATTACTCTAAAACCCATTCATACTTAGTGATATGTCTATTACTCTAAAACCCATTCATACTTAGTGATATGTCTATTACTGTAAAACCCATTCATACCCAGTTCAGAATCTATCAGTGTAAAACCCATTCATACTCAGTGATGTATATTACTGTAAAACCCATTCATACACAGTGCTGTCTTTTACTGTAAAACCCATTCATACACAGTGCTGTCTATTACTGTAAAACCCATTCATACACAGTGATATGTCTATTACTGTAAAACCCATTCATACCCAGTTCAGAATCTATCACTGTAAAACCCATTCATACTCAGTGATGTATATTACTGTAAAACCCATTCATACACAGTGCTGTCTTTTACTGTAAAACCCATTCATACACAGTGCTGTCTATTACTGTAAAACCCATTCATACACAGTGATATGTCTATTACTGTAAAACCCATTCATACTTAGTGATATGTCTATTACTGTAAAACCCATTCAAACTTAGTGATATGTCTATTACTGTAAAACCCATTCATACTCAGTGATGTGTATTACTGTAAAACCCATTCATACACAGTGCTGTCTTTTACTGTAAAACCCATTCATACACAGTGCTGTCTATTACTGTAAAACCCATTCATACACAGTGATATGTCTATTACTGTAAAACCCATTCATACACAGTGATATGTCTATTACTGTAAAACCCATTCATACTTAGTGATATGTCTATTACTGTAAAACCCATTCATACTTAGTGATATGTCTATTACTGTAAAACCCATTCATACCCAGTTCAGAATCTATCAGTGTAAAACCCATTCATACTCAGTGATGTATATTACTGTAAAACCCATTCATACACAGTGCTGTCTTTTACTGTAAAACCCATTCATACACAGTGCTGTCTATTACTGTAAAACCCATTCATACTCATAGCTGTCTGTTACAGATCTAGCCATCTACATCAGCGTGCGTGCGTGTGTGTGTGTGTGTGTGTAAGAGGTTTTTCTACACTGAAGACCATAGGAAATCCCAGAACATAGTGTCTATAATACTGTAAAGAGGTTTTTCTACACTGAAGACCATAGGAAATCCCAGGACATAGATTATAGGAAATATATAATACTGTAATAACCTCACATAGCTGCAGTGACAAACTCCACACTCCACACAGTTGTCACTGCGTTTTCATTTCTGGACTCACAGCATTCATATCAATTCATTTTCATCAGGCTTTTACTTTTGGCAAACCTTTTTTTTTATTGCCATTTTGTCAATAAAGCTCAGGAATAAAGCAACTGTTCATGTCAAATTGTTCTGTGTTTTACTTGTATCCCTGGTTGTCCTGAAAATAAAACGGTAAACCACTTCATCTTGAGGCTAAATATAAGGCCTGGACATTCAGATAAAATGAAAGCGCACATTTTTACTGGGGTCTCGGAGACTGCTGTAGTCCTACAGTATGATCCAATCTCTTAACACACACAGATGTGGGTAATGGATCTGGTAACATGTAGATTGATCCTTTTAGGAACTACTACAGTCATCAAAGTGGCAACACCAAGTCATAATCCACTAGAATTTAATCCTTTTAAATGATGTTATCAGGAGCCATCATCACTGATAGCCTTGCTCTCTCATCTTCCTGTACAGCACACACACACACTCACACACAGACGCACACACACACACACACACACACACACACACACACACACACACACACACACACACACACACACACACACACACACACACACACACACACACACACACACACACACACACACACAGGCATGCATCTCACACACACACACGCGGGCATGTGTCACACACACGTGTGAATGATTTAAAGGGAGGAGTGTGTGTGTGTGTGTTTGTGTGTGCGTTTGTTCGTCCCTCTGCATGTGTGTAGCCACAAGGTTGTTCCAGGGCTGTTGCAGAGTGCCCAGTATGTATGGACATGCTTTTATAGGCCATTGATTACAGTTCCCCTGGTGATAACAGGGAGAAGAGACTCCATTATCCAGTTCAACACAAGACCCTCTGAAAGACAGGGAGGAGGGACTCCATTATCCAGTTCAACACAAGACCCTCTGAAAGACATGGAGGAGGGACTCCATTATCCAGTTCAACACAAGACCCTCTGAAAGACAGGGAGGAGGGACTCCATTATCCAGTTCAACACAAGACCCTCTGAAAGACAGGGAGGAGGGACTCCATTATCCAGTTCAACACAACACCCTCTGAAAGGTCTGACTCTAGGGATACGGCCAAAATGGCACTTTATTCCTTACAGATGTAGGATCTTAATTTGAGCCAGTTTGCTAAAAGAGGAAAATACAGTGCATTCGGAATATATTTAAAGCAAGTCCCTTTTTCCACATGTTGTTACGTTATAGCCTTATTCTAAAATAGATTAAATATTTGTTTTCCCTCAACAATCTAAACACAATATCCCATAATGACAAATCAAAAACAGGTTCTTAGAATTTTTTGCAAATGTATTACAAATAATAAACAGAAATACCTTATTTACATAAGTATGCAGAACCTTTGCTATGAGACTCAACATTGAGCTCAGGGGCATTCTGTTTCCACTGATCATCCTTGAGATGTTTCTACAACTTGATTGGAGTCCACCTGTTTTGGAAAGGGACACACCTGTCTATATAAGGTCCCACAGTTGACAGTGCATTTCAGAGCAAAAACCAAGCCATAATGTTGAAGGAATTGTCCGCAGAGCACCGAGACAGAATTGTGTCGGGGCACAGACCTTAGGGAAGGGTACCCACACAATTCTGCAGCATTGAAGGACCCCAAGAACACAGTGGCCTCCATCATTTTTTAAATGGAAGAAGTTTGTAAGCCCCAAGACTTCCTAGAGCTGGCCGACCAGACAAACTGAGCAATCAGGGGAGAAGGGCCTTGGTTAGGGAGGTGACCAAGAACCCGATGATCACTCTGTCAGAGCTCCAGAGTTCCTCTGTGGAGATGGGAGAACCTTCCAGAAGGACAACCATCTCTGCAGCACTCCACCAATCAGGGCTTTATGGTAGAGTGGCCAGAAGGAAACCACTCCTCATTAAAAATGCATGACAGCCCGCTTGGAGTTTGACAAAAGGCACCTAAAGGACTCTCAGACCATGAGAAACAAGATTCTATGGTCTGATGAAACCAAGATTGAACTCTTTGGACTGAATGCAAAGTGTCACGTCTGGAGGAAACCTGGCAACATCCCTACGGTGAAGCATGGTGGTGGCAGCATCATACTGTGGGGATGTTTTGCAGCAGCAGGTACTGGGAGACTAGTCAGGATCGAGGGTAAGATAAACGGAGCAAAGTACAGAGAGATCCTTGATGAAAACCTGCCCCAGAGCACTCAGGACCTCAAACTGGGGCGAAGGTTCACCTTCCAACAGAACAACGACCCTAAGCACACAGCCAAGACAACGCAGGAGTGGCTTTGAGACAAGTCTCTGAATGTCCTTGAGTGGCCCAGCCAGAGCCCGGACTTGAACCCAATCAAACATCTCTGGAGAAACCTGAAAATAGCTGTGCAGCGATGCTCCCCATCCAACCTGACAGAGCTTGAGAGGATCTGCAGAGATGAATGGGAGAAACTCCCCAAATACGATTTTTTTTTCACTTTGTCATTATGGAGTATTGTGTGTAGGTTGATGAGGAAAAAAAATAATTAATTTGTTTTAGAATAAGGCTGTAACGTAACAAAATGTGGAAAAAGTCAAGGGGTCTGAATAATTTCCAAATGCGCTGTAATCCTTCAGCAACAGGAGATATTAATTATTATGTGTATTATTATTAAATGGACATTTTTTTTCTAGGGATATTTCATTAGGGTAAATCAAAAAATAAATAAAGTGGAAATTACAAACTTTAGAAGCCTTTTTGGATACACTACAAGTTTGCATTTTGCTGCTGTGCAGCAAAATTCGCAGCAACAAAAGAGTGATCAAATTAAGATCCTACATCTTAATGAGTTGAAGGAGTTAGTACATACATGTCTATCTGTAGACATTTCCTCTACTGTTGAAATACTATTTTATAACGAATTCCTTCTGGATCGGCATTCTTCAGATATATCTGTTTTGATTGAGAAAACCTCCCGCCATTCTCTGGGTAGATCTGAGGAAGAGACGGATGTTTCTGTTGTATATTGTTGTTGTTCCTTTTAACACACACACACACACACACACACACCTCTGAGAGAAGACGGATGTTTCTGTATAGTAGTGCTGTTATCCTTCCATTCTCTGGTATTAACCCTGAGAGGAGGGATGTATTTCAGCGCAGAGTGCAGAGAGTGTGTGTGTGTGTGTGTGTGTGTGTGTGTGTGTGTGTGTGTGTGTGTGTGTGTGTGTGTGTGTGTGTGTGTGTGTGTGTGTGTGTGTGTGTGTGTGTGTGTGTGTGTGTGTGTGTGTGTGTGCGTGTGTGCGTGAGAGCATTCTACACCATTAAAAAACTAATTCAAATTGAAATACCTATTACAACTAGGCTAAAACTAATTGAATATGTCATTGAACCAATTGCACTTGATGGCAGCGAGGTGTGGGGTCCACTTGATTTCTCCCAATTGGACAAACACTCCATTGAAACCATGCATGCAGAGTTCTGGAAGATTCTCATACATGTCCAGAGGAAAACTACATACAATGCATGCAGGGCAGAATTAAGCCAATATCCACTAATAATAAAAACTCAAAGAGCATTTCAGTTTTGGAAACATCTAAAATACAGTGACCACCTCTAATATAATTACCAAGAACTTCAATACCAAGAGCTGAGCAAAGAAGAGTCCCCTCATCCAGCTAGTCCTGGGGCTGAGTTCACAAACCTGTTCTACTAACACACTGAAGCCTCAAGACCCTCATCCAGCTGGTCCTGGGGCTGAGTTCACAAACCTGTTGTACTAACACACTGAAGCCTCAGGACCCTCATCCAGCTGGTCCTGGGGCTGAGTTCACAAACCTGTTGTACTAACACACTGAAGCCTCAGGACCCTCATCCAGCTGGTCCTGGGGCTGAGTTCACAAACCTGTTCTACTAACACACTGAAGCCTCAGGACCTGAACATCAATCAATCAGAATAAACCAAATTACAACACAGTCAAAACAAAATTACATTACCTATTGGGAAACACAAGCACAAAGCAAAATGCAGTGCTATCTGTCCCTAAATCGACAGTACATCGTGGCAAACTATTTGACCATGGTTACTGATCAAAACCTTAGAAAAGGGTAGACACAGGAAAACCTGGCTCCCTGTAGAGGAAAGGCTGTGCAGCCACTGCACCACAGCAGAACCTGAGACAGAGCTGCATTTCCTGACACAATGTAAAACAATTAGCAAGTGTCATATGTGTTCACGCGTTTCTATTTCAGGTGTTCATGTATAGGCTGATGCCGATGAATGTTGTGTAGACATGCTTTTGTCACTCATTTCTCAAACCACCAGAGATGACTAAAAACATTCCAAAAGTAACTCTCAGTGGTTCACAATCCTATAAACCAAGTAATGAAATGGTCCTTATCTAATGCAGTTATACAATACATTACAATGCACCGATGGGGTAGACAATTGCACAACACTTGGCAGCAGACTTGAAAATCACCGAGACAAAGCGCGGGAGCATCCTATAAACCAATGTCTTTATCAGCACCGTTCCGCCACCAACACACAGGCACACCATAACCTATGTGCAACGCGTGTGCTGTCAATTGGTTTACCTAAAAAAACTACGGTAAAATCCGAAGATTGAACATAAACTATGGTCTTCATATCGATTTGAGTTGATATTGTACACTTAGGAAGTTGATAAATCTTCTCATAAATCAAAAAGCACTCCGTTCACTCCGCGCTGAGACATGATGCACTGCAGGCTGTGATTGTGAACTCAAAAATCCCAAGCAATGTTGTTGTACGCGTAAAGAACGATTTGGTCACATTGTAAAATTATATCTAAAATACAATACCTTACCTGCGAATTCCTGACAATCCAATCCATGTACAGCCACTTGCTTGTATTTCTGTAGACATTATTGTGGGTTGATGTGAGCCCAGTTGATAGCCTGGTCCTTCTCTTTGAAAATGATTCATCTGATGTGATCGCGTCCGTTAAGGAGTCCGTTATTTCACTGCGATCTCTCCAATGAGAGACACGAATGGGTCTCGGCGGTAGTGGTTGATATGAGAGAAGAAGAAATTTGCATCAAACCACTTGGATTAAGTTTTTTTTTTTTTTTTACGACACGAGTCTCTACTTCTCTGTTCTGATAGGCAGGGTTCTAATACAGCAGGTTATTGCCTTCACAAACAGAAGTACTTTCTTTATGTTCAGAAAGACAATTTCAGAGGATGCTATTTTTTTTCTATTTATATTCAGCCCCCCAAAAAACACTGTAAGTATTGTCGTCTTTCTTTTTCCAAAATTAGACAGTTCAGTTTGCGAACTCTCTTCAGTGAAAATCCCATCAGACAGGTGTCTGTTCTCTTCAGATCAATGTTTTTATTGTTTTGCTGTGAAATGCAGTGCAAGTTCCACCGAGCCTGATTGCAACAGCGTTCTCCCACTGTCTGCACTGTATGCGTGTGTTCTCGCGGCATCCACACATGTCCAGCCAGTACACCAGCCAGTACACCGCGGAGAGGTTATTGCGAGTCTGCTACAGCAGGTGACAGCTGTAAACTGCTGATAGAATTTTAAAAGAATTGTCAATGGTGACGCAACACATTTTAGATGACAAAAAAATAAATAATAGATTACCATGTCATCATTTCACCCACACATTTTCATTAAAACATATATGAGAGTAGCCATAACCAGTAATAAACAATTTCCCGGAAATAGAACTCTTAGTATTTTAGTGGCTGGGATTTCAAAGAAACAACGCAGATGTCTGTTTTCGTTTGAAATTCGTTTCAATGTATCCCCTTATTATGTACTATTCAAAGGTTGTTCTTGGTAAAGTCTCTATGGAAGGCAGACGTAGACCTGGGTTCAAATGCTATTTCAAATATCTATCTATATATCTATATATATATCTATATATATATAGATATATAGATATATATATATATGCACATTGAAGGTATTGCAAATTCACTGACTCAAATACACTCCCATGCATTTAACCCAGGTGTTTGAAAATAGTATCTGAAATAATTATTTGAAAATCCTCTTAAATACAATTTGGTCGACAATAGTTTTTTTTCCCTCCCAAATGACCTTTAAAATACTCAAATTAAAGTACTTGTTTCAGGCTGTGTATTTGAAAATATAGAAAAATTTAAATATCAAATACTCAAATACACATGTATTTGAATCCTGGTCTGCTTGTTACCCAGCTCATAGGGGTGCCTTCCCCTTCCATTCTTCTTAAAAAAAATAATCTTTCTGAGTAGCCTTCTCCTCGGGCTATTTCCAGGGATTCTCCCAGTGTGTACTCTGCGCCTGAGATGGTTAGCAAACAGAGCTCATATAGAGAGGAGCCTTTCTCCTTTCAGGCTTCTACAAGGCCTATTTCTTACTGCTACTTTACAGTTTTTCTCAATCGCTTTGGCTCAATCATCGAATGAGAATTCTTTTTTTTTCAAAATAAGAAGTTCAAATCTCTGAACAATGAGTTTCTTGTTCACCCCAGATTTGAATTTCGTATTAATTTAAGCAAATTGCACGTGTTTTGGCACGTTTGCAAAAGAGTAAGTACAATTGTCTACAATTTGCACAATAACTACATGCACACGGCTGATCAAAACTGAGGAGTATGTCCAGGTAAACCATTGGTGTGCACATGGTATATTGTACAGGGAGTTCTACTTTACTTCAATGATGCCTGTATATACTTCTTGAAGTTGTAGATACCCATAAGAACAGAAAACATTTCTACTTTAAAATACTGTCTGATTGTAGAATAGGATATGTAAAACAAACTTTATATTTTGTTTCTGTGTTACTATGTAGAGAATCATGGACCTGGAAAGACATGAATAGGAAAACAATTGTTGTTTTTGTGGACCAGGCTGTGTTCAATCTGGCCAAAGGCAGGAGACATGGCAACAATCTCATTGGACACCGAGCCACAATTGGCACACCAGGCCAACGTTGGGGGGAAATACTACAACGTGTGCTGCCATTTCTGAGAATGGTGTGAGAACACTTATTCCCCACATTGGGGCCCTATAACACCCAACTTCTCCTGGCCTTCCTAAATACACTTTTACAGAGACCTAATAGCAGAACACCAAAGAGGTTAAGTTAGACCAGATTTGCCAAATGATGTCATTGTGTGGGATAATGTCAGCTTCCCAATTAAATCAAATCAAATGTTATTTGTCACATACACATGGTTAGCAGATGTTAATGCGAGTGTAGCGAAATGCTTGTGCTTCTAGTTCCGACCATGCAGTAGTATCTAACAAGTAATCTAACAAATTCACAACAACTACCTTATACACACAAGAGTAAAGGAATGAATACGAGTATGTACATATAAATATATGGATGAGCGATGGCTGACCGGCATAGGCAAGATGCAGTAGATGGTATGGAGTACAGTATATACATATGAGATGAACCAACATAGTTAAGGAATGGTTTGCTGCCCATGAACGGATAACAATGGAGATCCATCCACCATCCTCCCCATTCCCGAACCCGATAGAATCGTTTTTTTCAGCCTGGAGGTGGAAAGCATATGACTATCGGGCACAAGATCAGATGTCTCTGTTAAATGCCGTGAATGCTGCTTGTGTGGACATCACAGGTGATTTTGCGCCACGCAAAAATATTTTTTCACCCGGTGAATCGCAAGGGAAAACATCAGATGTGATGTTGACGAAAATTCTCTGGCCAGACCAACAAGAGCAACAGGTATTTTCATGATTTTGTTTTGAATGGATGTCATTTTGTGGCAAATTTTCTGTTCACTATATATGACTTTACATGTAATAAATATGTAAAAATGGGCATGCAAATGTGAATTTTCTATTTACATGTAACACATGAGTACAATTGTTTTTTACTGTATACATCCAAATATGCATATCCTTTTTCTGTGTACCACAGTATTGTACAGTATTGACTTTTCCCAGTGAACTTTGACCTACTGTTGAAATCGGATTCTAAAAAGCTCAGTGTGACACACGATAGCATTCAGCTAGACACAACTGACCTTCTGGTCTAGTACAGTAAGCATTCAGCTAGACACAGCTGACCTTCTGGTCTAGTACAGTAAGCATTCAGCTAGACACAGCTGACCTTCTGGTCTAGTACAGTAAGCATTCAGCTAGACACAACTGACCTTCTGGTCTAGTACAGTAAGCATTCAGCTAGACACAACTGACCTTCTGGTCTAGTACAGTAAGCATTCAGCTAGACACAGCTGACCTTCTGGTCTAGTACAGTAAGCATTCAGCTAGACACAGCTGACCTTCTGGTATAGTACAGTAAGCATTCAGCTAGACACAGCTAACCTTCTGGTATAGTACAGCATTCAGCTAGACACAGCTGACCTTCTGGTCTAGTACAGTAAGCATTCAGCTAGACACAGCTGACCTTCTGGTATAGTACAGTAAGCATTCAGCTAGACACAGCTAACCTTCTGGTATAGTACAGCATTCAGCTAGACACAACTGACCTTCTGGTCTAGTACAGTAAGCATTCAGCTAGACACAACTGACCTTCTGGTCTAGTACAGTAAGCATTCAGCTAGACACAGCTGACCTTCTGGTCTAGTACAGTAAGCATTCAGCTAGACACAACTGACCTTCTGGTCTAGTACAGTAAGCATTCAGCTAGACACAGCTGACCTTCTGGTATAGTACAGTAAGCATTCAGCTAGACACAGCTAACCTTCTGGTATAGTACAGCATTCAGCTAGACACAGCTGACCTTCTGGTCTAGTACAGTAAGCATTCAGCTAGACACAGCTGACCTTCTGGTATAGTACAGCATTCAGCTAGACACAGATGACCTTCTGGTATAGTACAGTAAGCATTCAGCTAGACACAGCTGACCTTCTGGTATAGTACAGTAAGCATTCAGCTAGACACAGCTAACCTTCTGGTATAGTACAGCATTCAGCTAGACACAGCTGACCTTCTGGTCTAGTACAGTAAGCATTCAGCTAGACACAGCTGACCTTCTGGTATAGTACAGTAAGCATTCAGCTAGACACAACTGAGTCTAGTACAGTAAGCATTCAGCTAGACACAGCTGACCTTCTGGTATAGTACAGCATTCAGCTAGACACAGCTGACCTTCTGGTCTAGTACAGTAAGCATTCAGCTAGACACAACTGATCTTCTGGTCTAGTACAGCATTCAGCTTGACACAGCTGACCTTCTGGTATAGTACAGCATTCAGCTAGACACAGCTGACCTTCTGGTCTAGTACAGTAAGCATTCAGCTAGACACAGCTGACCTTCTGGTATAGTACAGTAAGCATTCAGCTAGACACAACTGAGTATAGTACAGTAAGCATTCAGCTAGACACAGCTGACCTTCTGGTATAGTACAGCATTCAGCTAGACACAGCTGACCTTCTGGTCTAGTACAGTAAGCATTCAGCTAGACACAACTGATCTTCTGGTCTAGTACAGCATTCAGCTTGACACAGCTGACCTTCTGGTATAGTACAGCATTCAGCTAGACACAACTGACCTTCTGGTATAGTACAGTAAGCATTCAGCTAGACACAGCTGACCTTCTGGTATAGTACAGCATTCAGCTAGACACAACTGACCTTCTGGTATAGTACAGCATTCAGCTAGACACAACTGACCTTCTGGTCTAGTACAGTAAGCATTCAGCTAGACACAGCTGACCTTCTGGTATAGTACAGCATTCAGCTAGACACAACTGACCTTCTGGTATAGTACAGTAAGCATTCAGCTAGACACAACTGAGTCTAGTACAGTAAGCATTCAGCTAGACACAGCTGACCTTCTGGTATAGTACAGTAAGCATTCAGCTAGACACAACTGACCTTCTGGTCTAGTACAGTAAGCATTCAGCTAGACACAGCTGACCTTCTGGTCTAGTACAGTAAGCATTCAGCTAGACACAACTGACCTTCTGGTCTAGTACAGTAAGCATTCAGCTAGACACAACTGACCTTCTGGTCTAGTACAGCATTCAGCTTGACACAGCTGACCTTCTGGTATAGTACAGCATTCAGCTAGACACAACAGACCTTCTGGTATAGTACAGTAAGCATTCAGCTAGACACAACTGACCTTCTGGTCTAGTACAGTAAGCATTCAGCTAGACACAGCTGCCCTTCTGGTCTAGTGCAGTAAACATTCAGCTAGACACAGCTGACCTTCTGGTATAGTACAGTAAGCATTCAGCTAGACACAGTTGACCGTCTGGTATAGTACAGCATTCAGCTAGACACAGCTGACCTTCTGGTATAGTACAGTAAGCATTCAGCTAGACACAGCTGACCGTCTGGTCTAGTACAGTAAGCATTCAGCTAGACACAACTGCCTTTCTGGTCTAGTACAGTAAGCATTCAGCTAGACACAACTGACCTTCTGGTCTAGTCCAGTAAGCATTCATTATCAACAAAACTGACATTTGTATACAACAAACATTTCTAGGGTTGACTGCCATGGTGAAAAAAACATCTAAACATTTTGACCAGTACGGCTCACACGATGACAAAACATTTTTTTGTTCATTTTGGTGGCATTGACCAATTTGCTGACACAATAAGTAGGTTTTGAAGCATGAATGAAATGTTTTTGGTGAGTCACTACATTTAGCAGACGTGCAATAGAGTTGTGACGTCCCATAAAACTTAGCCAAAGCAATTGAGAAAATCTGTAAAAAAAAACAAAAAAACTTTGATTTCCAGGGATTCTCCCTGTGTAGAGTATAACTGTGTTCTAGAACCGCCGCGGTCCACTGGGCCCGTGGTGCTGAACTTCAGAAATCTGATTCCAAGGATTGTTGTCCTTTAACGGTGCTGAATATATGCTGGTTGGTTGGTTTGTTTGTTTACTTTAGCGCTATGGGACCTTTTGCACTTGTGACAACAATTCACCGCACAGGCGTTATAGAATGTGTTCCAGTTTGACAACATGAATGTGTGTAGAGTGGTTTGCAGTGCCGGGCCTGAGAGTAAATGTCACAGTCACACACACACACACACACACACACATACCAGTGACAAATTGCTTTTGCACGAGGAAACATGAAGGAGCCCATTCATCAACACATGTCTCAAGGTCAGAGGCATTCCGTGTGAATTATGTCACTGTAAAGTGCCACACACACACACACACACACACACAGAGATGTTCTTTTTTTCAGTCACATTTGTTCTGAAAACAGGATACGTTGTATTTTCTCCTCACATTTGTTGTTGATGACATTACAGCTGGATTTTCACCAGATAAACTATTTGGACATTGCAGCTATATAGTTCAATATCAGACATAAAACCAGTACTTTCAAAGATTAGATTGAATCATGGAGGAGATGAGAACTGAGAAGCACTTTCATCCACCGTGATAGAATTTAGAATTCTGGTTCATTCTATGGCGCAGTCTATCATCAGTGCAGGGAAAATGAAAACAGAAAGAAGACGAAGAAGTCTGCTGGGTAAGATAGAAATCAGCATCCCAGTAGTAGAGCTTCATCCAGCTATATTACCTGATACTGTTAATCCACACGCTATGAAGCAATTATTATTAGGAGATCTGATCTCTGTTATTCTACACACACACACGCACGCACCCACACACACACACACACACACACACACACACACACACACACACACACACACACACACACACACACACACACACACACACACACACACACACACACACACACACACACACACACACACACACCTCTGCGCACAGTCCTCCAATAGTTAATCTCTGATGTTTTATATCTTATTTAGAAACATAATACAAAGTTAAAGTATATCTAAAATGGCAGGCTATTTTTGACCAGAACCCTACGTTATACATAGTAGTACCCACTATCCTGTAAAGAATAGGGAACAGCCTTAGTAATGACGCTTTATGGCACTCAGGTTTTATTATGCTGATCAGATACAGTCTGCCCTTTTTCTCCTGTTCGTTCTTTTAAAACGAGGTTTCATTATTCAAAGTTCACAGAGACAGACTCATTGCTCATTGGGGTTAATGTGAGGTTTAAGTAGCTCACTTAAGCCAATGAACTTCCCAAGAGAACGAGACAGGTACCAAGTTTGAAATCTGAGAGAAGGCGGCTGATGGTGAGAGAAGGGGCTGACGGTGAGAAAAGGGGCTAATGGTGAGAGAAGGGGCTAATGGTGAGAGAAGGGGCTGACGGTGAGAGAAGGGGCTAATGGTGAGAGAAGGGGCTAATGGTGAGAGAAGGGGCTGACGGTGAGAGAAGGGGCTGACGGTGAGAGAAGGGGCTGACGGTGAGAGAAGGGGCTAATGGTGAGAGAAGGGGCTGACGGTGAGAGAAGGGGCTGACGGTGAGAGAAGGGGCTAATGGTGAGAGAAGGGGCTGACGGTGAGAGAAGGGGCTGATGGTGAGAGAAGGGGCTAATGGTGAGAGAAGGGGCTGACGGTGAGAGAAGGGGCTGACGGTGAGAGAAGGGGCTAATGGTGAGAGAAGGGGCAGACGGTGAGAGAAGGGGCTAATGGTGAGAAAAGGGGCTAATGGTGAGAGAAGGGGCTGACGGTGAGAGAAGGGGCTAATGGTGAGAGAAGGGGCTGACGGTAAGAGAAGGGACTGATGGTGAGAGAAGGGGCTGACGGTGAGAGAAGGGGCTGACGGTGAGAGAAGGGGCTGATGGTGAGAGAAGGGGCTGACGGTGAGAGAAGGGGCTGACGGTGAGAGAAGGGGCTGACGGTGAGAGAAGGGGCTAATGGTGAGAGAAGGGGCTGACGGTGAGAGAAGGGGCTAATGGTGAGAGAAGGGGCTGATGGTGAGAGAAGGGGCTAATGGTGAGAGAAGGGGCTAATGGTGAGAGAAGGGGCTGACGGTGAGAGAAGGGGCTGACGGTGAGAGAAGGGGCTGACGGTGAGAGAAGGGGCTAATGGTGAGAGAAGGGGCTGACGGTGAGAGAAGGGGCTAATGGTGAGAGAAGGGGCTGATGGTGAGAGAAGGGGCTGACGGTGAGAGAAGGGGCTGACGGTGAGAGAAGGGGCTGACGGTGAGAGAAGGGGCTAATGGTGAGAGAAGGGGCTGACGGTGAGAGAAGGGGCTGATGGTGAGAAAAGGGTCTGACAGTGAGAGAAGGGGCTGACGGTGAGAGAAGGGGCTGATGGTGAGAGAAGAGGCTTAAATGTGTGTGTGTGTGTGTGTGTGTGTGTGTGTGTACCCCAGGGGAAGTACAACAAGTGGTCAGCAACAGGAAAGGAGGATCAAACAGTGATGTCAGGAGCTCTGTGAATCACTGTTGGGGATGACCACAGGACACTATGAGGAGTCAGAGTTATGCGGGGGAGAGAGAGAGAGAGAGAGAGAGAGAGAGAGAGACAGAGACAGAGGCAGCGAGAGAGAGAGAGAGACAGCGAGAGAGAGAGAGAGAGGGACAGAGAGAGAGAGAGAGAGAGAGAGAGAGAGAGAGAGAGAGAGAGAGAGAGAGAGAGAGAGAGAGAGAGAGAGAGAGAAAACAAAGGGGGGCGTCTCTGACAGAGCATGTAATAACCTCACCGTTCTGAACCACTAAGCTCACCTCCATCCTTGGGCTCTCTCTCTTTTTAAATTTGATTTCACTCTCTTTCTTTCTCTCTCTCGATTCAATTTGCTTTATTGGCATGACGTAACAATGTGTATATTGCCAAAGCATACTTTGGAGATGAAATCATTCATTTACAATATTAAAATAATAATCATCAAGATTGTCAGCGAGACAATCAGTAACAACATTGATCAAGGGTCCAAATCACCACACATTGAACAATAACAACCCACAGCTCTCTGCGTCCTCCCCCAACAGGACAGGTAGCCTATTCTCATCCGAGAGGTCTTTGAGACCTTGAATAAGGGTTTCAAATGTGGGGAAATGACACTCTCTAATTGTTTTATATTTTTTTTACATTAAGTCAGGAAATGCTGCTCTGTCACGGGTTCTGCTGTGGTGCAGTGGTTTCACAGCCTTAACTCTACAGGGAGCCAGGTTTTCCTGTGTCTACCCTTCTCAATGGAAAGCCTGTGCTCATTGAGCCTGTACTTTGTCAAGGTTTTGATCAGTAACCATGGTCAAATAGTTGGCCATGGTATACTGCCGATTTACGGCCAGATAGCACTCCTTTTCTCTTTGTGCTTGTGTTTCCCAACAAGTAATGTAGTTTTGTTTTGACTGTGTTGCAATTTGGTTTATTCTGATTGATTGGATGTTCTGGTCCTGAGGCTTCAGTGTGTTAGTAGAACAGGTTTGTGAACTCAGAGCCAGGACCAGCTGGATGAGGGGACTCTTTTCTTTGCTCAGCTCTTGTTAATGATGTGAAAGCGGGTCACTTTATTTTAGATGCGTCCTAAATTACTATTTTTAAAGTTGTTTAATATTAATGGATATTTGGTCTAATTCTGCCCTGGATGCATTGTTTGTAGTTTTCCTCTGGACATGTAGGAGAATCTTACAGAACTCTGCATGCAGGGTTTCAATGGGGTGTTTGTCCCATTTGATGAAATCTTGTTTTGCCAGTGGACCCCACACCTCGCTGCCATAAAGTGCAATTGGTTAAATTACACATACAATTCGTTTTAGCCAAATTTTGATAGGTATTTAAAATTGAATTTGTTTTTCAATGGTGTAGAATTCCCTGCGTGATTTCTCTCTCAGTTAATTCACTGCCTCATGTAGGTGCCCAGTTGAGCTTGTTTTTTAACTTAAGTAATTGTAGTGTGTGCAGTACTCTATATATGTTGTACCAATTAAGAACTTTGGTCTAATTCCCTGAGATCTGGATCTTCTCTGGAAAATCATTGTTTTAGTCTTTTGGGGTTTTACTACCAAGGCCCAGGTCTGGCAGTACTACTCTAGCAGGTCCAGGTTCTGCTGTAAGCCAAGTGCTGTGGGTGACAGCAGGCATAAGTCATCTGCGAAGAGCAGGCATTTAACCTCTGAATTGTGGAGAATAACATCAGGGGCTGAGGATTTTCCTAGAATAGTGGGCAATTCGTTGATGAAAATATTGAAGGGTGCAGGGCTCAGATTGCAACCCTGCCGAAGGCCCTGGTTATTTTCTTGTCAATTTTGATGATGCACATATTGCCAGTATACATTGATTTAATTATGCCATATATTCTACCCCTACACCACTTTCAATAACTTTGTAGAACATTCCTGTATGCCAAATAGAATCAAATGCTTTTTGGAAGTCGAGAAAGCAAGCGTACATTTTGGTGGGTCTCTCTCTCGACAAGCTGTCGCCCCATCCCACTCCTCATTCCCTGGTATCAGCGCTTCGGACGTCCTATGTCAGAACAGGCTCTGATCGTCTGGATGCACCACATCAATCAGAAACACCTCACTTCTCTCCTCTCATCTCCTCTCAATGCATGGCACCCAGATTGCCCATTAGCGAAGTACCCACGATAATATCTGAGGATTCTGCTGTGACCTTCTATGGGTAGTGGAGCCGGTTGCTGCTATTACACCATACCATAGGAATAGACTGACTAGAAGGGACATTCACTTTTAAATCAAACTTCACAGCTCTATTAATTATACAGTTGAAGTCGGAAGTTTGCATACACTTACGTTGGAGTCATTAAAAATAGTTTTTTTCAACCACTCCACAAATTTCTTGTTAGCAAACTATAGTTTTGGCAAGTCAGTTAGGACATCTACTTTGTGCATGACACAAGTAACTTTTCCAACAATAATTTACAGACAAATTATTTCACTTATAATTCACTATCACAATTCCAGTGGGTCAGAGGTTTACATACACTAAGTTGACTGTGCCTTTAAACAGCTTGGACAATTACAGAACATTATGTCATGGCTTTAGAAGCTTCTTATAGGCTAATTGATATTATTTGAGTCAATTGGAGGTGTACCTGAGGATGTATTTCAAGGCCTACCTTCAAACTCAGTGCCTCTTTGCTTGACATCATGGGAAAATAAAAACATTCCAGACCTCCACAAGTCTGGTACATCCTTGGGAACAATTTCCAAACGCCTGAAGGTACCACGTTCATCTGTACAAACAATAGTATGCAAGTATAAACGCCATGAGACCACGCAGCCGTCATACCGCTCAGGAAGGAGACGCGTTCTGTCTCCTAGAGATGAACGTACTTTGGTGCGAAAAGTGCAAATCAATCCCAGAACAAATGCAAAGGACCAGACCAACAGCAAAGGACCTTGTGAAGATGCTGGAGGAAACAGGTACAAAAGTATCTATATCCACAGTAAAACAAGTCCTATATCGACATAACCTGAAAGGCCACTCAGCAAGGAAGAAGCCACTGCTCGGAAACCGCCATTAAAAAGCCAGACTACGGTTTGCAACTGCACATGGGGACATAGATTGTCCTCTGAGAAATGTCCTCTGGTCTGATGAAACAAAACAGAACTGTTTGGCCATAATGACCATCGTTATGTTTTGAGGGAAAGGGGGAGGCTTGCAAGTCGAAGAACACCATCCCAACCGCGAAGCACGGAGGTGGCAGCGTCATGTTGTGGGGGTGCTTTGCTGCAGGAGGGACTGGTGCACTTTACAAAATAGATGGTATCATGAGGAAGGAAAATTGTGTGGATATATTGAAGCAACATCTCAAGACATCAGTCAGGAAGTTAAAGCTTGGTTGCAAATGGGTCTTCCAAATGGACAATGACCAAATCCCTGACCTCAATCGCATAGAAAATGTGTGGGCAGAACTGAAAAAGCGTGTGCAAGCAAGGAGGCCTACAAACCTGATTCAGTTACACCAGCTCTGTCAGGAGAAATGGGCCAAAATTCACCCAACTTATTGTGGGAAGCTTGTGGAAGGCTACCCGAAATGTTTGACCCAAGTTAAAACATTTAAAGGCAATGCTACCAAATACTGATTGAGTGTATGTAAACTTCTGACCCACTGGGAATGTGATGAAAGAAATAAAAGCTGAAATAAATCATTCTTTCAACTATTATTCTGACATTTCACATTCTTAAAACAAAGTGGTGATCCTAACTGACCTAAGACAGGGAATTTTTACTAGGATTAAATGTCAGGAATTGTGAATAACTGAGTTTAAATGTATTTGGCTAAGGTGTATGTAAACTTCCGACTTCAACTGTGTGTCCATGTACCTGCAGAATGCCTGTTCTACCATAGCATACCGTGGCTTTAGGCTTGACTTCAGTCGCCAGGAATGCCAATGAGGCTCTGAGATCCAATTTGTTTGTGCTGAAATGACTTCCATCCCATTGCCACAGAACATTAGGGACAGTAAATAAATGTCCCCTAGGCACCTCTCTCTCTCTCTGTTTCTCCATCTCTCTCTCTCTTGAGCATCTGGGCTTGCAGACAGGTGATGGGCTTGGAAGGGGTAATGGTAGCATCATGAAGAGCATTTTCAGTCTATAGACTCTTCCGTCCGTGTTCCTCTTTCTATCACTCTTCCTCTTCCCTTCTACCCCTCCCAACCTTCCTCTCTCCTTCTCGACCTTCCTCCCTCCTTCCCTGGTTACAATAGGGACATAGAAAGGATTACCCACAGCTGTGTGTCATTGTGCTTCTCTATTGTAACAGAACAGTGATATGGTAATACAGAATGGAACTTTGAACAAAATTGTAAAACAAAAAGTATAATAATCTCATGTTCAGCCGTCACACACATTATCGCCAAAGAAACTTGACAATCTTCAAACTTGAATAATTTCCGGCTCTTGCAGTGTTCTTCCATAAAATAAAAGTTTTGTGTTGGAGACTTGTTTGTGAATATGTTTTTCAGCCTACATGGAGTTTACACAACAAGCTCTTGACCATGAGCTGAGTTTACATTGGAGAGGATCAAACTACCTGTGACGATTTTAACATGTAAATCTTGGTGGGACAAACTCTGAAACGTTTTTTTAGATGCATGCCAGCAAAGCCACTACACAACACAACGCCATACAGTACATCAATAGGACTATGACGGCGACAAGCGGTGCCCACAAACTGGCCTGCATAAAGCTGTCCCAACAGCAGAGCTTTCTTTCCAGCACCGTGGAGTGAATCCTTATCGCTACTACACCTGGCTATCAGCGGAGCCTTGTCTGGCAGCGAAATAATTCATTCACCCTTGTGTGTACAACCCCCCCCACACACACATTTTCTTTTTTTTTAAATATATTTTATTAGCATTTCTTATTTGTCTTATTTTTGCAAAAAATTTGGGTCTGAAAACGAATGACGGGTCGCCACTGCAAACCACAAACCACAAACAAATGAAGAACATAAACATTTGAAATTAATAAAACTGGAGCCTCCTTTGGTAGAGACTGTATTTAAACCAGAAGAAGAAAAACACATTGTTTTGCATCAAGTTTTTCTCTCTTCTGGTACTGTTGTCTCCTCCCAGGAGAGAGACACAGCCTCTGGTATTGATCGTTACCCGCATTTATGGGTAAAAATAAACATCAATCCTGAATTAGGCATTTCTAAACTGCCCGGGAACACTGGTCCAGTGCCTGAGAAGAGAAGAGCTGTATCATGTCTCTAAGAGGGTGTCAGCTGCTACAAATCCTCTTTGAGTGGTTGGGAAGGTGATCCACCACCCCAGCCAGGCTCAGAATGTGGTCATATCTATTGGGAATGGAAGCTAGCTGCATCATAGATAGTGTTACTGAGTGCCTTTTGTAGGGTGCAGTAACAAAGCTGGAAGCTGAGCACTGGAGAATGTACCCTAGGATCCATTCATCCAGCCAGCCAGCCAGCCAGTCAGCTAGCCAGTCAGCCAGCAAGCCAGTTGTTTGTCTGTCCATCCATCCATCCATCCATCCATCTAATATCAACATACTATCAACATAATATCAACTGTAGCTCTTAAATACAAAGTTCTCATCAGCAACAATAACAATAACAACAACAACATAACTAAGTTCAACAACAACAAACAACAAGCCAGGGTTAAACCTCCGAAGCCTGCTGTGGGATGGAGGGAGGGATGGATGGAGGGGAGGAAGAGAGTCGGAAGAGGAGACTATGAGTCGGGGATGGATGACGGGAGGGACGGAGGGAGGAGGAGGAGGAGGAGAAGAGGAGGTCGGAGGAGGAGGAGACTATGAGTCGGGGATGGATGACAGGAGGAGGAGGAGGAGGAGGAGGAGGAGGAAGAGGAGGAGACTATAAGTCGGGGATGGATGACGGGAGGGATGGATGGAGGGAGGAAGGAGGTAGAAAAGCAGGAGGAGAAGTGGAGGAGGAGGCTATGAGCTGGGAGACGGATGACGGGAGAGAAGGATGGAGGGAGGAGAAGAGGACAAGGAGAAGAGGAGGAGGAGGCTATGAACTGGGGGACTAGTAACCGAAAGTAACCGAAAGATCGAATCCCTGAGCTGACAAGGTAAAAATCTGTTGTTCTGCCCATGAACAAGGCAGTTAACCCACTGTTCCTAGTCCATCATTGAAAATAAGAATTTCTTCTTAACTGACTTGCATGGTAAAAAATAAAAAAAGCTCTGATGAGATTGACACTTCTGTCAGTTCTAGTCCAGTCTGGTCTGGTCTGAATCTAGTAACTACCTCCTACTCTGTCAACAACATGATGTCAAGCCAGTGGACTCTGTGTTTCAGTCCCAAATGCAACCCTAATACCTTTATAGTACGCTACTTTTGACCAGGGCACATAGGGGCTCTGATCAACAGTAGTGCACTATGTAGGGAACAGGGTGCCATAGTGCTCTGGTCTAAAGTAGTGCACTATGTAGGGAATAGAGTGCCATTTGGAACAGATCCTGTGATGACCCTCGGGTGTCCTCTTAAACCCATCTCTCTGATTCTCCACCTGGCTGCCTGACAGTCAGTGCCTGGGGTAGGATGCTGTCTCCCTGTGTTGGCTGCTGTGCTGCCTGTCCCCATGCTGTGGCACATCTGGGCTCTGTATGACTCTGACTGCATCTCTCTATTCCCTTTATGCTGGACTACGTTGGACCAGGGCCCACTATGTAGAGAACAGAGTGCCAATCAACCCTGACATGTTTTATTTGTATTAGGATATGGAATATTAGAATGGAATATTATTGAATTTGGAATGCACAAATGTAATAATTGAATTCATAAATGTAAATTGTATTTAATGATTTGAAACTGAATTGATGGAATATTGCATTAATTAAAAACTATATATATTTACATTATCCGTTTCAATATGGTAGATATTGCATTTATTGTCTGTGTATCAATTTTAAAAACTATGATTTCCAGTTTATTAAAGTTTCATATATTCAACTTCTCAGAGGCATTCAGATTCCATTTTCAAATTCAGTTGTCTAAATTCACATTTAAAACCAGATACAACATCCTGGTACTTTACCCGCCAGGAAAGGTAGAAGACCACAGATAGAATGGAACACTCTCTGTGTTAAACAGAAGGGTCCGTGCTATCTGGAATCCTTGGGATGTCCCAACCCCACTGAAGTTGAACATGTATAATGGCCAAGGTAAAGGGTTAGGTAAGGGTTCTGGTTCTGGTTAAGGTTAGAGTTAGAGCAAGGGTAGGGGTTAAGGTTAAGGTTAAGGCTAGGAACGTCCCAATGTGGCATGTTGAATTTATTTGTCTCTAGCATTTGAAGCTTTTTGGCTATAAACTATTATGACCCCATTGCTGAAAGCTAAGACTCTGGAACGTGCCTTCTGTTTCACTCTATGATGATCACATGTCGTGCTAGAAGGGAGTGTCACAAAAACCATCATTTGGCCCCCATAAGAATACAGTTGAATAGCCCTGTCATAGGAGACCTGGTTTGAAAGGCTATCCTTTGAATGGCTATGATATGGTTATTCAACTGTATTCTTATGTGGGCAAATTTGTCATTTTTAATGTGGCCTGTGATCACAATAGAGGAGAACAGAAGGCACATCCATAATCCAGAGAGTCTGCACTTTCAGCAATGTGGTCATAATAGTTTATAGCCAACACGGTTCGAACACTAGAGCCAAATTCATAGGGAGAAATTTAATTCAACATGCCACATTGGCTTCAGAATCCTCCAGGAGATTCTGTTTACCACAGTGAGTGTTCAATTCTATCTGTTCTCCTCTACTTTTCCTGGCTGGCAAAGTACCAGGATGTTGTCTCTGGTTTTGATTCTGAATTTAAAGAACTGAATTTAGAGAACTGAATTCAAAGAACTGCATTTAAAGAACTGAATTTAAAGAACTGAATTAAAAAAACTGAATTTGAAAACTGAATCTGAACGCATCTGAGAAGTTTAATATATGAAACTTTGATCCACTTGAGGATAGTTTGTAACCATGACACACAGACAATGAATGCAATATCTAAAATATTGAAACTCAATAAAATTGTATGCAAATCATAGAACCCAAGTTCAGTTTATGAATTCAATGATTCAATTTATGCATTACAAATTCAAAAATTCAATATCCTAATACAAAATTTTTAATTATGGAATTCAAATACGATTTCTGTTGGCACTAAAATCCCTCCATAGCCAAGCCTATATGGTTCTGCCCTTGTCTTTTTTTACGCGTGCTACTGGAAAGAACAATGGGGACATAAAATATGTAGTTAAACCGTACTGGAAAGAACAATGGGAAATTCAAATATATGGTTGAACCGTACTGGAAAGAACAATGGGAAATTCAAATATATGGTTGAACCGTACTGGAAAGAACAATGGGAAATTCAAATATATGGTTAAACCGTGCTGGAAAGAACAATGGGAAATTCAAATATATAGTTAAACCGTACTAGGAAAAAAAGGGTCAATTCAAATATATGGTTGAACCGTAATGGAAAGAACAATGGGAAATTCAAATATATGGTTGAACCATATTGGGAAGAACAACGGGAAATTAAAATATATGGTTGAACCGTACTGGAAAGAACAATGGGGAAATCAAAAATCAAAGCCCCCTCAAAGTTCCCTCCAGTGTTCATTTCGGCAGCAATTTTTTAAATTTAGTTTTAGCCTTAGTTTTAGTCCTAAAATAACTTTTTAGTCTTAGTTACATTTTTCCCATTTAATCCTTCATTAGTTTTAGTTATTATCAGTTGATTAAAACTCCAGACAATTGTAGTCTAGAACACGGTTATGCCTACCATTTTTACAAGCATTAGACCATAACCTTGACAGGCATTTTAGTCACATGGTGGTCAGTGTTCAGATAGCCGTGTCTAACTAGGCCTACAATCTGTCCTATACCTTTGCTGGTAACATTGATATTGTGGCAGATTGTAACCAATGTCAGCCATAATTAACTATATGGGCTATAAAGCATTGGCTTTAAACAATTTACAGCTCTGATTTTCACCCCATCATAACTGTCAATGGGGGTAAATAACAGCGGTTTCCTTGGAAAGGGGAGAATTTAAGCTTTACAAAAAACAAATAGCATTAGTTTTTCCCATAGGACAAAAGCAACTGCAACTCGCATGTGAGGACCACGGTGATAAGAGCAAAAATAGGCTATGAAAGTAAGAGAGAGAGTAAGCATTGTTTCTAGTTGAGGTCAACTGGTTGAAACAACATTGTTTCCACTTCATTTCAACCCCAAAATGAAATATGATGACAATGAATCAACGTGGAAAACTGATTGGACTTGAAAGAAAGTCCACATTAGATTTTTTTCACCCAATTTTTTACCTCAATCCAATGACATGGTCGCGTTTTTCTTGATTTCATGTTAGTTGACAACTCAACCTAATGTAAATCAAAACTAGATGTTGAGTTGACAGCTGTGTCCAGTGGGTGTCCTAGTTTTACATCGGTTCAAAACATTGACTGAAGTGACCGCCTGAAAGATGGCAATTCTGCCAATAAGAGGATTGTATGAAATATTCTGCATGCGTGCTTAGGATTGGACAAAAGCAATCCAATGTTAAATTAATGTCCATTAGTCTCATGTGGAATTTTCGTCTACTTCTTAGGGATCAGCAGCAGTGGTGTCGGTTTTGGAGAGTCTGGCGTGCCCAAAGTAAAATGCCTGCCACTCAGGCCCAGAAACTAGGATATCCAATTAGTACTATTGGATAGGAAACACTCTGAAGTTTCTAAAGTTTCTGTTAAAATAATGTTTGTGAGTATAACAGAACTGATATGGCAGGTGAAAACCAGAGGAATTTCTGTCCGGATTTTCATTTTTTTTGTGACATGCCCTCACTTTCAATGTCTGTCTATGGGATTCTCAGTAAAATAGGACCCAGATTGCAGTACCTATGGCTTCCACTAGATGTCAACAGTCTTTAGGAAAGGTTTTATGCATTTACCATGAATAACAACCTGACAGCGCTGTGATATTGCCAAGTCTAAGCTTTTGAAGACTATGCAACACTTGTATATTGATGAATGTTTTATAATTCAACTTTTGGATTTTGAATTTGGCGCCTTACATTTCTCCGGGTAGTGTCGGGAGGGCCCCAATGATCCGTACGAAAAGTAATTTGTAATGGTTTTGGGGGTTTTCTTCTAGGGCATCGTGTCTCGTTATCATCATAGTTTTAGTCAGGAACAATAGGTTGTTGACAAGTATTTTTTTTGTCATAGTTATTATTTACAAAATGAACACTTGGTTCCCTGACAGGAATATCTAGTTATTCTATGGTATCTATTATGACGTGTATCAGTTCCGGGGGGGCTTTGCCAAACACTGAGTCTGAACGACATGGTGTTATGATGATCTGGCCATCAGCTGAACCACTGGGATCTGAAATAACTATCAGTGGACCGCAATGAACTGTAATAATTACAAGATATTAGAATCTCCCATACGATCAATTAAGCATTTAATTATCTTAATGGAATTAAGATGGAGGAGCAGAGAAGCAGTTAGACGGTTGGCTGGAACAAAGAGAGGCCGTTAGGCGGTTGGCTGTTGGCTGGAACAAAGCGTCCAATCGTAATTAGGGTCCTTTTATTGATGGAACTATATTTCAGAAGCAGTTATGTGGTTGGATGGAACAAAGAGAAGCAGTTAACCGATTGGCTGGAACAAAGCCTACAATCATAATTAGGGGTCCTCTTTTAGAAATCCTGTTCGTCTGTCGTTCTCTCACACTGTTAACTCAAACTTCTTTTGAAAAAGGGAGAAACTTAGAAGAGATTAGGAATAAAGTTAGATAGAAAAGAGATAACATCCACACAGTCATGCCAGGGTAAAGATAAACATTTGACATCAGCCATGCCAGGGTAAATTTAAAAAAGAGATAACATCCAGACAGCCATGCCAGGATTAGTCGTCAGTTCAAAGCATCAGATGATCGACGGTTCAACACACATCAAACCATATACATGATAGACTACATGACCAAAAGTATGTGGACACCTGCTCGTCAAACATCTCGTTCCAAAATCATGGGCAGTAATATGGAGTTGGTCCCCCCTTTGCTGATATAACAGCCTCCACTCTTCGCAGGAAGCCTGCGTTCCAATTCATCCCAAATGTGTTCGATGGGGTTGAGGTCAGGGCTTTGTGCAGGCCAGTCAAGATCTTCCACACCAATCTCGGCAAACCATTTCTGTATGGACCTCGCTTTGTGCACGGGTGCATTGTCATGCTGGAACAGGAAAGGGCATTCCCCAAACATGGAAGCACAGAATTGTCTAGAATGTAATTGTATGCTGTAAGGTTAAGATTTCCCTTCACTGGAACTAAAGGGCCTAGCCCAAACCATTAAAAACAGCCCCAGACCATTATCCTCCTCCACCAAACTTTACAGTTGGCACTATGCATTCGGGAAGGTAGCGTTTTCCTGGCAGATGGTGAAGTGTGATTCGTCACTCCAGAGAATGCGTTTCCACTGCTCCAGAGTCCAATGGCGCTGAGCTTTAAACCACTCCAGTCGACGCTTGGCTTTGCACATCGTGATCTTCAGCTTGTGTGCTCGGCCATGGAAACCCATTTAACACCGTGAAACTGTCGGTTAACACCGTGAAACTGTTGATTAACACCGTGAAACTGTCGGTTAACTTCTTAGGGAGCGGCAGGTGAGGTGACGGTTTTGGAGAGTCTGGCGTGCCCAAAGCAAAATGCCTGCCACTCAGGCTCAGAAAATAGGATATGCACATAACTATTGGATAGGAAACACTCTGAGGTTTCTAAAAGTGTTAACATAATGTCTTTGAGTGTAACAGAACTCATTTAGCAGGCGAAAACCCAAGAAAAATCCATCCGGAAATCAGTTTCTGGTGACCTTTTGCTCTGTTTGACACACTCCCCATTGAATCCAATTGTAACCAGGACTGAGACTGCAGTACCTATGGCTTCCACTAGATGTGAACAGTCTATATACAAAGACTCAGAGCGATTGGAGTTAACAGAACGAATAGGTACAGGAAATAGCCAAGGTAGCTCAGATGTCAACAAGTTTTCTTGGGCGCGAGTCTGGCTGCGCGCCCCACTTTATTTTACTTATATAACGTTTAGGTGACCATCCGAGTGAAATATTATCGCTAATATTCATAAAAGGATAGCTAAAGATGCATTTTAACTGGTATTTGATTTGTTTAGGAAAAGTTTATAGGTATATTTGAATGTGTTCTCTTCACGTTTCAATGGGCGATTCGACGTTGAATTTTCTGAACATTACGCACCAACCAAACTGAGATGTATGGATATAATAAATGACTTTTTCTAACAAAAGAACCATTGGATGTCTACGTTGGACACTTGGGAAGCCCTCAGCAGAAGTTCTTCAAAAGGTAAGGGATTTGTTTTCGCTGTGAAATGTGTTTTGTGTGAACCGCGATGGTTTAGGAATTTATGCTAATGGTTAAAATATTGGAGGTGCTACCCTCAAACAATCAAATGTTGTGCTTTTGCCGTAAAGCCTTTTTGAAATCTGATACAATGCTGTGATATTGCCAAGAAGCAGAGCTTTTGAAGACTATGAAACACTTGTATATTGATGAATGTTTAATAATTAAACTTTGGGATTTTGAATCTGGCGCCTTACAATTCACCGGGTAGTGTCGGGAGTAGTTAATTGGGGCAGCTCTAGCAGGGAAGACATTTATGAACGGACTTGTTGGAAAGGTGGCATCCTATGATGGTGGCACATTGAAAGTCAATGAGCTCTTCAGTAAGGCCATTCCACTGCCAATGTTGCTCTATGGAGAATGCATGGCTGTGTGCTCGATTTTATACACCTGTCAGCAATGGGTGTGGCTGAAATAGCCCAATCCACTCATTTGAAAGGGTGTCCACATACTGCCGTATATATAGTCATCATCTTCATCATCTTTCTGAAGTCTGATAGATATGGCGTCAAAGTTGAGTGATTATCATAACCTCTGTTAACAGACAGTTTCACGGTGTTAACAGACAGTTTTACGGTGTTAACAGACAGTTTCACGGTGTTAACAGACAGTTTCACGGTGTTAATAGACAGTTTCACGGTGTTAATAGACAGTTTTACGGTGTTAACAGACAGTTTCACGGTGTTAACAGACAGTTTCACTGTGTTAACAGACAGTTTCACGGTGTTAACAGACAGTTTCACAGTGTTAACCACTAAGATAAATAGTTCACTGCTGCCGGGGGGTAATCACCCGATGAGGTGTGTCCACATGCCAATCAAACGGCAGCCTTGATATTTCACTCTTCTTCTCTGTGGCGAATAACAATCACCACATCCTGTTTGGACAGAGGATACCTACTGTCAGTACGCGTGCCTGTGTTGCTTGCTGTGTAGGATAGAGAGCATGGTACAAACTGGTTGACACACATACTCAAGCACATACTCACGCACATACACGTACACACACGTACACACACGTACACACACATACACACAAACACACATACACACAAACACACACACACCTCTGTCGTTCCCTGTCGTCCATACTGTGCAGGATAGACCAGACACTTCGCTATAGCCAGTCAGATTTATACCGTGTCCCTTTCCTGCAGTTAAAATACCTAGTGCCCTCATAGGTGCAATGTTATTATTATTTTCCTAATTTTCTTAATTAATAATCATCATAAAAAAATATTTAAAAAAACAGCAGTTTTTTCTCTTTCAAACAGTTTTGTTATATTTTGGTGTTCTGTGATGAAAACAGTGTAATATTGGGATGCAAACTCAAAATTGAATAGATTACAACTCTGTATCTGACATGGTACAGGTGTCTGCTTTATTTTAAAGCCAATAACAATGTGTGTGAGGTGTATACTTTTGTTGACACAGTGGCTGTGATTTAGCCCACTGCAGTAGAAGATTAATACAACTGGTTTGGGTTTATATCTCTCCAGTGGTAGCCCCCCATCTTTACAAAGAAACATGCAGTGTGTCCTCCATTTCAGATTATATTTTCTCTCGCCTGCAAAACCATGCCCAGTATTCGTTTTCATCTGGAGGTTGAGTTGCCAACCATGTGTGAGGTTCCTAAGATAAATCTAGACAGTAAACCTCTGACAAGTCCGTACTTCACTAGAAAACCTCAAACTATTCATCACCATGGACACCCCTCCCCATTCAGCACCATGGACAGCTCTTACCATTCAGCACCGTGGACAGAGCTTTCCATTCAGCACCGTGGCCAACGCGTCCCATTCAGCACCACAGACAGCGCTTCCCATTCAGCACCACGGACAGTGCTTTCCATTCAGCACCATGCGCAGGGCTTCCCATTCAGCACCACGGACAGTGCTTCCCATTCAGCACCATGAACAGCACTTCCCATTCAACACCACAGACAGCTTTTTCCATTCAGAACCATGGACAGCGCTTCCCATTCAGTGCCATTGGCAGCTCTTCCCATTCAGCACCACGGACAGCTCTTTACAATCAGGACCATGGACAGCGCATCCTATTCAGAACCATGGACAGCTCTTCCCATTCATCACCACGGACAGCGCTTCCCATTCAGCACCATGGCCAGCGTGTCCTATTCAGAGCCATGGACAGCTCTTCCCATTCATCACCACGGACAGCGCTTCCCATTCAGCACCATGGCCAGCGTGTCCTATTCAGAGCCATGGACAGCTCTTCCCATTCAGCACCACGGACATCGCTTCTCATTCAGCACCATGGACAGCGCTTCCCATTCAGCACCATGGACAGTTCATTGAATGTACAACTGTGCAGACAACAACCTCTGCCCGCAAAACGGACCCAGATTTTCTGCGTAGTTCCCCACCGACTCCCTACATAGTGCTCTCCCCATATGGCCCTGGTCAAAAGTAGTGGGCTATATAGGGAATAGGGGAGTCATTTGAGCCTAACAATCCTCTTGATCGTGTTTTGTAATAATCAATCGTCTATCCTACATGCCTGCCTGTCGTGGCTGTTTGAATTGTGTGTGTGTAATTATGTTGTCAGGAGCGGGTATTGTTTAAATTGCGTCCTGACTAATTATAATCTCATACCTGGAACAGGATTCATCAGAACAAAGGACTCTGCAGGAAACAAGACTCTGCGGGAAACAGGACTCGGCAGGAAACAGGACTCGGCAGGGAACAGGACTCGGCAGCGAACAGGACTCGGCAGGAAATAGGACTCAGCAGCGAACAGGACACAGCAGGAAACAGGCCCCGACTGGTCTTCAATGGGAGAAAGGTCTATGGGAGAAACACACACACACAAACACAGAGATGAGTCAAACCCTCCCTGTGACAGACTGTAACAAAAGACCAATCTATAACATTCATAAAGGGCCAGCTACCCATCCACAGACAGAGGGTAATATGTAAGAAATGACTATCGATTTGTTGCTGTGTTTATATATTTAGACATGTTAACTAGCTAGTTGAAGCCATTGACAGGATAGCTAGCATGATAAAGATTTAGTCCTATTCCCTATATAGTGCAATACTTTTGTCCAGGGCCCTTAAGGGATCAGGTCAAAAGTACTGCACTTACATAGGGAGTAGTGTAGTTCCCTACAAGGTGACCCTAACATCTTAACGTCCATTGCATACCTATTGAAATGTGAAGTTTAAGAATGCTTTCAAAATGTTAGTTTAAATCTTCAATGCACTCGTTATATGGTCATTGTTAGACCAACCATCCAATTAAAGTAAAGAACAGAAAACATTGATTACACATTCTCCCTGGCCATTTCTGGTGGCATTACCCAAGCACCTTGTACTACTATCACTACCACTACTACTACCACTACCACTACCACTACCAGTACTACTACTACCACTACCAGTACCAGTACTACTACCCAAGCACCTTGTACTACTATCACTACCACTACCATTACTACTACCACTACCACTACCAGTACCAGTACTACTACCCAAGCACCTTGTACTACTACCACTACCACTACCAGTACCAGTACTACTACCCAAGCACCTTGTACTACTATTACTACCACTACCATTACTACTACCACTACCACTACCAGTACCAGCACTACTACCCAAGCACCTTGTACTACTACCACTACCACTACCAGTACCAGTACTACTACCCAAGCACCTTGTACTACTATCACTACCACTACCACTACCAGTACTACTACCACTACCACTACCACTACCACTACCACTACTACTACTACCACCACCACTACCAGAA